>VDFB02156924.1:40432-72494 GCA_007258455.2 Sequoia sempervirens
AAACCATACACCCTATACCTTAAACCCTAAAACCTATGCCCTCAACCCTCATCCCTATACCCTATACCCTAAACCCTAAACATTTTCCCTAAATGTATACCCTCAACCATATACTTAAACCCTAAACCATACACTCTCAACCCTTAACCCTATACCTTATACCCTCAACCCCATACCCAATATCCTAAACCCTAATCGCTATACCCAATGCACTTAACCTTAACCCTCATTCTTGAACATTATCCCTCAACCATAAACCTACAACCCTCAAACCTATACTTAAACCCTAAACCCTAAACCTAATACCCTCAACCATATACCAAATATCCTAAACCATAATCCATATACCCTATATACTTAACCTTATACCATCAACCCTTACCACTATCACTCAACCCTCAACCCTAAACATTAAACTGTAAACCCTACATCCTCAATTGTCATCCTTATACCCTATACCATCAACCTTATAACCTAAGTCATTGAAATTATCCCTCAAACCTATAATTAAACCTTAAATTCTACTTTTAACCTTGTACTCTAAACCCAAAAACCTAATTCCTTAATCCTAAACCCAATACGCTCAACCCTATACCCAATATTTTAACCCCTAATCCTTGTACCCTATACACTTAGCCCTATACCCTCAACCTTGAACACTATCCCTCAACCCTCAACCTTATACCTTAAACCCTAAACCCTAAATCATCAACCCTCATCCTTATACCCTATACCTTCAACCTTATACCCTAATCCCTAAACATTATCCCTAAATTCTATACCCTCAACCCTATACTTAAATCCTAAACTCTACACTCTCAACCCTTAACCCTATACCTTATACCCTAAACCATATACCCTAAACCCTATACCCAATATACTAAACCCTAATACCTATAACCTATACACTTAACCCTATACCATCAAAGTAGAATAATATCCCTCAAACCCTTAAATTGTAAACCCTACACCCTCAAACCTCAAACCTATACCCTAATACCTGAACATTATCCCTTAACCCTATACTATTGCAAGTATGAGCAAGTTTGGTGGTGTTGTTATTCATGTTGTCATTGATGTCAACACAATACAGGATGTTGTAGGTTGTGCATGTATAGTTGAGATAATGTTGATATGTTGTGAGTACATGGAGCTATCTTTATGATGTTGCAGGTGTGTTGGTATGTTGAGTTTCCAAGTGTTTTTGAGAAATAGTGAAGAAAGAGTTGTGTATTGATTCAGAATGTGTTTTGGTATGTGCTTTGTATTTCTTCTTTGTTGATCCTATGCTTGTGTGGATCTAAAGTGTTGTTTATGGGTATATGTTGGTGGTATCTCCTAGATTGTAGTTTCTAGTTTGATGGAGAGTGAAAGTTGTGTTCACCAGTGTGTGAACTAGTTTGGTAGAGTTGTTTATATGTGGACTAGGAGAAATTTTTCTACTTCACAGTCCTCTGTTGTTTTCCTTCCAGTCTTGTGGATTTGGATGAAGGATTGTAATGATGTTATCTTGGTTTTGGAAAAAAAATTCTTGTTTTGGTGCTCCAGAAGATGTGTTCCAGTATTACTGTGTGTGTCTGTATAGTCTGGATGGACTGATGGTAGGTGTTATGTGTATGGAAGTTGTTGCATTTTCTATGGATCAATCTGAAGATATCTGAGATGTGTTCTCATACATGGTAAGTGTTCTATGTGGTACATGTGTTATCTTCTTGTTGCAGAAGGGTGTACTTCAAATTTTATTTGTGTTTTCATTAGGTTTGGTTGACCTATTGTCTACACTTCATACAAAGAATAAGTATCAATTAAGGAAGTGTGTGAACCCCAATCCTAGTCCCTACAAAACAATAAGAATAAACACATTAAGTTAGAGATTGCAAGTTAGAACAAGGATTCCCCATGAAATCCATTCACCAAATTCAAATTTGGAAAGAAAATAATGAAGAATACAATGAAACAAGAAAATATAGATTCAATCCTAATTAGAATAGCAAAGACATGATCCCATGGGGGAATTGGTGCCAATTTGATGTGAAAATTGGCCCTTTCCCTATCCCTATGATGCATGCTTGATGTGTTGATGATAATTGATCCACTTTGATGATGTTGAAGAATGCTCCAAGCTAAAAACCTGCATAACCTAGCTAAGATTCAATAGAAATGGATGAGATTTGATAGATATTTGAGCATGGTAACCTTGCATAATTTGTGGATGATAAAATGAGGATATAAGCCTCTTATTTATAGATGAGATTGAAGGATGAATGTCCAAATTTGAGCAATGTGGGACTAACATTCATTCAATGGCAAGATGCCACTTGTCAATCTATGAATGGATGGAGGATGTGGAAGTTTTTAGGATTGTGCCAATAAATGCATATTTTTGAATTTCAAATTTGTTGAAATGAAAATGCAATAAATTCCACTTGGCTCAAGACAAAGGACATGTAAGATGGAGTAAATGCCTTGTTGGATGTACATGTCAACTTGGAATTTTTGAATTCAAACTTGTAGGAATATTCCAAAAGATGCCTTGTGAGGAAAATAGAGATTTAATAAATGAATTAAATCTATTTTCATGTGCAAGTGGGAAAAGCTAGATGACGTGATTTATAATTAAATTAATCAAGGGTCAATTAATTTAATAGGAAATTAGATGATGTGACTTATTTGACTTAGATTTATGGATTTATTTAAATCAAATAATGAGAAGAATGTGATAAGAGATTAATTAAACAAAGATTTTGATTTATTTAATTAAAGGAGATGATGTTAGATCAAATTAAATAAGGTTTTATTTTATTTTATTTAATAGATAGACTTTAAAAATTTAATCAAATAAAATAGATTATTTAATTAAATAGGGATAATTAGATCAGGCGATTCATTTAATTAACAAAAGAGAGAGACTCAATTAGATAAAATGATTTATTTAATTAAGAGAGGAAATTGATGAATTTAATCAAATAAAAGAATTTGATTAAACGGTTAGAACGAGGGATGATTCAGGATGAAATGATGTTAGTAGTCAAGATCAGATGCACAATGTGAATCGATACATTTTACGTGTCTACAGGAAGCATGTGATTGATATGAGATGTTTTGATGGTTCTTGGTTAAGTGTTGGTTTGGTTTGCTCTCATTCCTTTCCACTGTGACAATGTTGAGTTGCCGACCTAATTTGAATTTGTAAAATGAAGTGTGTAGCCAGCCTTGGAGAAATTTTATAAGGTTTAAGATGGTATAAATACAAGTCAAGATGTTACGAATTGATGTATCAAATGCCACAAGTTTGAGAAGCAGAGTTGTGCAAAAGTGAGTTGAGGCAGCAGTACTTTAATGTTTAAAATTCTTGAAAGTAGTGATTTGATGGTGTTTGCAATCTTCTAATCAAGGTTGTGGATGTGCATAACTTGTTGTTGTGGATCTTTTCTATTATATTTTTTATCTTTAGGTAGTGAGCCTCCTTGTTGGATAGTGAGTCCTTTCTGTAGGTAGTGAGCCTTGTATTTTGGGTAGTGAGCCCTTGGTAGCGAGCCTCTTTGTATTCAATTTTGGAATTACTTTATATTATGAGTTAATCCTCACTGTGGTTTTTCCCTCATTGGGTTCTCCACATAAATAAGGTGTCTCTTGTGTTGCTTTTTCTTTTTGTTATCTATATTTCATGTTCATACTTAATAACAGATTAAAGTGGTTATGAAGTTGATAAGTGTTTGAGATTTGAGATTGTGTTTGGTGACAACTAATTCACCCCTCTTAGTTTTCTTGTGCCTTTCAACAATTGGTATCATAGCTTTGGTTCCTTGAAGAAGAGCTTAATCACTTGAGGTAGATCTAATGGAGCAAAAATTTGAAATCCCTATGTTTTATGGATTTGACTACAGTGAGTGGAAAGTGGAAATGAGAGGTTACATAATCTCTCTTGGTTGCAAGACCTAGAAGGTTGTGGAGACAAATTATGTTGCACCACAAAGTGATCCTTCTTCTGTAGATGATATTTCTACCTATAAGGAAAATGAGAAAGCAAGGCATGCAATCTACAGTGATTTATCTAAGACTAAGTGAACAAAATTTATTTCTTTGGCCACTACTTATGAATTTTTGAAAAAGTTGGAAGATATCTATGAAGGAAATGATAGAGTGAAATTTTCAAAGAAGCTAACAGCTAAGTGTAGGTATGAGAACTTGAAGATGGAAGAAGGTGAAGATATTGCAAGCTATTCCTAGAGGGTTGATATTGTAGTGAATGAAGATAAGACTCAAGGTGGTGCTTTGACTGATGAAGATGTGATGGAGAATATTTTGATGACTCTACTAGAGACTTATAGTGATAAGGTTACAACTATTGAAGAAGTGTATGATCCTAAGAAGTTTACTAAAGAATAGCTATTTTTCACCTTGACTACATTTGAGATGAGGAAGTTTGGAAAGAAAGAGAAGATACAATCATCCTTTAAAGCTACAAAGATAGAGGATGATACATATAGTGATAATTGAAAAGAGTTGGAAGCAAAATTTACAAGGAAGTTGAAGAAAGGTATTGGTAAGTACAAAGGTATGTTTCGTTTTAAATGTTTCAGTTGTGGAAATATTGGTCACTATGCTTCAAGATGTCCAAATAGAGTTATACACAAGAAGAACATAGATAATAGAGACAAAAAAGGATAAGAAATTAAAGAGATTTTATCATGTTAGAGAAGATACTAGGATCTCTGATGATGAATGCTTGTTTTTAGCTTTAGAGAATAAATCTGTGTCTACTAACTCTAGAAGATGTGCAAGGGGAAGTGGTCTGGAGAACAAGAAGGATGAGATGGAAGGTACTCTAGTTACTACATTTCATGCTAGACAAGACGAAGACTATTGGGTGATTGATAGTGGCTACTCTAATTACATGACCGGAGAAAAAAGTAAGTTCACTAACCTTGAAAAGTATGATGGTGGATTAGTCATGTTTGGAGATGATTTTGGAGCAAAGATTGTTGGAAAATGAACTATTAGTTTTTATGGAAAATACAGTACCGATGTTTTCTATTATGTTAAGGGCTTAAGGAATAATATTTTGAGTGTTGGAAAAATGTGTAGCAAAGGATTCAAGCTTGTGTTTCAGGTTAACACTTGTGAGATCAGAAAAGAGTCTGGAATTGTGGTTGTTGTAGGAAGGAGAACATATGGAAACATTTATTAGCTTAAGGGTGTTCATGATTAGTGTCTTGTATCTCAAGTTAATGAAAGTTGACTATGGCATCAGAGGATGGGACATGTAAACTTTGATAATTTTATCAGGACCAATTCAAGAGATGTTGTCCAATATCTTCCTAAAATCACAAATCCTACCAATAATGTTTGCAGAAGTTGTCAGTTGGGAAAGAAAACAAGATGCAATTTCAAAGGAAAAGAACAATCAACTATTGAAATGTTGGAATTGGTTCATATTGACCTCTGTGGTCCTACAAGAACTTGAAGTCTTAATAGTGATAGGTATTTCATGCTCCTTATTGATGATTATTCTAGAATGGCATGGGTTACATTTCTTAGGGAGAATGTTCAAGCTCTTGATAGATTCAAAGTGTTCAAGACAAGGGTAGAGAATGAAGTGTACATGGAACAACCAAAGGTATTTCAATTATTAGAAAAACTAGATATGGTCTGTAAATTAAAAAAGGCATTGTATGGACTCAAACAAGTTCCCAAAGCATGGTATGCAATATTGCATAGATATTTGACACATCAAAGATTCAACAAAGGCTCCACAGACAGTAATCTCTATTTCAAGTTTGAAGGAAAAAAAATGTTGCTATTAGTTGTGTGTGTTGATGATATAATCTTTAGAGGAAATGAATGTATGTGTCATAGATTTGTAGAGGAGATGCAAAAAGAATTTCAAATGTCTATGATTGGTGAGTTCAATTTCTTCCTTGGGCTATAAGTGAATCAAACTGATAAGGGGATATTCATTTCACAATCTAAGTATGGCAAAGATTTTTTGAAGAAGTTTGTAATGGATGACTTCAAACCAATTAGTACCCCTATGGTGACTAGATGCAAGCTGAGTAAAGATGATGAATCTGCTAAAGTTGATCAGAGCATGTATAGATCCATGATTGGTGGATTGTTATATCTTATTGCTACAAGATCAGATATCATGCATGTAGTATATTTGGTTACAATATTTCAAGCAGAACCTAAAGAAGAACATGTTACAGTTGTGAAGAGGATATTCAAATATATTAAGTGCACTCCAAATTATGGCTTGTGGTATCCTAAGGATACTGATTTTACTTTAAGTGCTTACACTGATGCAAATTGGGTTGGTTGTGTAGATGGTCGGAAGAGTACAAGTGGTGTTGTTTTCTTTCTTGGAGGAAGATTGGTTTCATGGCTAAGCAAGAAATAAGATTCAATTTCTTTATCCACTACAAAAGCTAAGTACATTGTTGTAGCATCTTGCTACGCATAGGTTTTATGGATGAAGCAAACATTGAAGGACATAGAAGTGATGTGTGATGATCATATTCCTATATTTTGTGATAATACAAGTGCTATAAACATTTCAAATAATTTGGTAATGCATTCAAGGACAAAACATATATCTATCAAATATCATTTCTTGAGGGAGAAGTTATTGGAGAACAAAGTCAAGTTGGAGTATGTGTTTACAAAGGATCAAATTGTAGATATATTTACTAAGGCTCTTCCAAAGTATACTTTTGAGTATCTTAGGGAGAATTTGGGGTTCATTGGTCCTCCTTCTTTGAACTAGGTGTGCATGGACTTGCATCAATCCAATGGATCTATAGATTATTCATTTGTCTGGACTGATGAATGGGTCTACTCTACAGGGGAGTAGAAAGTTTCATTGTTGTAGTATGAGATGTGTGGGTGCACTCCTAAGGGGAAGTGATTGGAGATTTTGGATTTTTCCATTGATTTCAAAGGGGGAGAGAGATTCTTTTGAAAAATAGTGAAAGAGAAAAGGGGGAGAGAAAAATAAGTAGCTAAAAAAGGGGGAGATTATTAGGTGTGCAGGAATGTTGTGTAGGTTGTCTAATCTAAAAAAAGGGAGAGTGTTTCTTTGATAGTTTTTCACATCATGTGTTGCCATCAATGAGAAAGGGGGGGATTGTTACAAGTATGAGAAAGTTTGGTGGTGTGGTCATTAATGTTGTCATTGTTGTTAACATAGTACAAGGTCTTGCAAGTTGTGCATGTATAGTTGAGATGTTGCAATTACATGAAGCTATCTTTATGATGTTGCAGGTGTGTTGATATGTTGAGTTGCCAAGTTTTTTTGAGAAATAGTGAAGACAGAGTTGTGTATGCGTTCAGAATGTGCTCTAGTATGTGCTTTACATTTCTTTTGTGTTGATCCTATGCTTGTATAGATCTAAAGTGTTGTTTATGGGTATCTGTTGGTGGTATCTCTTGGATTGTAGTTTCTAGTTTGATGGAGAGTGAAAGTTGTGTTCATCAGTGTGTGAACTAGTTTGGCAGAGTTTTTTGTATATGGACTGGGAGAAAATTTTCTACTCCACAGTCCTCTATTGATTTGTTTATGGTCTTATGGATCTGGATGAAGGTTTGTAATGATGTTATTTGTGTTTTGGAAAAAAAATTCATGTTTTGGTGCTCTAGAAGACGTGTTCTAGCATTGTGTGTCTGTACAGTCTGAATGGACTGATGGAAGGTGTTCTGTGTATGGAATTTTTTGCATTTGCTGCAGATGAATCTAAAGGTATTTGAGATGTGTTCTCATGCATGGTGAAGCGTTTTATGTGGTTTCATGTTATCTTCTTGTTGCAGAAGTGTATACTTCAAAGTTCATTTGTATTTCCATTAGGTTTGGTTGACCTAGTGTCTACACTTCATACGAAGAATAAGTATCAATTAAGGAATCATGTGATTAATCTAAGATGTTTTTTTGGGTCTTGGTTAAGTGCTAGTTTGGTCTTCTCTCATTCCTTTCCACTATAGGAATGTTGAGTTTCTGACCTAATTTGAATTTGTAAAATGAAGTGTCTATAGCTAACCTTGGAGAAAGTTTTTAAGGTTGAATATGGTATAAATACAAGTTGAGATGTTATGAATTTATGTATCAAATGCCACAAGTTTTAGAAGCAGAGTTGTGTGAAAGTGAGCTGAGGTAGCAGTACTTTAATGTGTCATATCTCTGAAAGCAATGAGTTGATGGTGTCTACAATCTTCTAATCAAGGTTGTTGATGTGTGTAACTTGTTGTGGTGGATCTTTTCTGTTATCTTTTGTATCTATAGGTAGTGATCCTCCTTGTTAGACAGTGAGTCATTTTTGTAGGTAGTGAGCCTCTTTGTATTTGGTTTTGGAATTACTTGATATTGTGAGTTAATCCTCACCATGGTTTTTCCCTCATTGGATTTTCCACATAAATCAAGTATCTCTTGTGTTGATTTTTCATTTCGTTATCTGCATTTCATGTTCATACTTAATAACATATTAAAGTGGTTGTGAAGTTTATAAGTGTTTGAGATTTGAGATTGTGTTTAGTGACAACTGATTCACCCCCCCCTCAGTTGTCTTGTTCCTTTCAACATATTCTTAAGTGCTAAACCATACACTCTCAACCCTTAACCCTATACCTTATACCCTAATCCCTATACCCAATGTCTTAAACTCTAATCTTTATACCCTATATACTTAACCTTATACCCTCAAGCCTCAACCCTAAACCTAACCTTCAATCTTGTACCCTAAACCCTAAATCCTAAAACCTAAACCATAAGTCCTAAACCTAATACCCTTAACCTTATACCCAATATCCTTAACCCTGATCTCTACAACCTATACACTTAACCATGTATCCTCAACCCTAAACACTATCCCTCAACCCTTAACCCTATACCTTAAAACATAAATATTACACCCTCAAACCTAATCCCTATACCTTATACCCAAAACCCTCAACCCTATAACCAATATCCTAAACCCTAATCCCTATACCATATACACTTAACCATAATCCCTATACCATATACACTTAACACTATACCCTCAACCCTGAACACTATCCCTCACCCCTCATACCTATACCTTAAACCCTAAAACCTACACCATAAAACTTCATCCCTATACCCTCAACCTTATACCAAATATCCTAAACCATAATCCTTATACCCTATACACTTAACCCTATAAACTCAACCCTATACCTTAAACACCAAACCTTACACCCTCATCCCTCACAAGAGGAGAGAGAAAGAGGGGAGGGAGGAGGGGAGAGAAAGGGAGATGATAGATAGAGAGTAGAGATGGAAGGAGAGAGAGAGATAATGATGGAGATAAGAGAGAGAGGAAAGAGAGAGAGTATGGAGGGAGAGTGGGAGATAGAGAGCAATAGATAGAGACTAGTAGAGAGAGGTAGGTAGAGAGGGAGGGAGAGAGGTGAGATCGAGAGAAATAGATAGAGTGATGGATGGAGAGGTAGGTAGAGAGGGAGAGGGGAGATAAAAATAAGTAGAGAGAGAAGCAGTAGAGAGAGGAGAGAAAGAGAGTAGAGAGGGAATGAGGGAGGGAGAGATATTTGAGATAGAGAGGTGTAGAGAGAGAGTGGTAGGGTGTGATGGATGGAGATGTAGGTCGAGAGATGGATTGGGAGATATAGAATGGATAGGGAATAAGTGAGGGAGGGAGAAGTATGGAGGGAGAGAGAGGGAGGTGAGAGAGAGGTGAGATAGAGAGAAATAGAGAGAGTGGTAGGGAGTGATGGAGGGAGAGGTAGGTAGAGATAGGGAGAGGGGAGATAGAGAGAAGTAGAGAGGGAAAGTGAGAGGGAGGGAGAGAGGGAGGGAGAGAGAGAGAGAAAGGGATGGAGGGAGAGAGAGAAAGAGAAGGATGGATAAGTAGAGAGGTATTTCTTGAGTTCAAGGGAGAGATATTTGGATAAAGGGATGGAGATTACTGAAATTTGACATCTTGATTATTAAAATTTGGCATGTTGATTCTTGAAATTCGAGTAAGTCTAAAAAATTATAAGATCATCCAAAAACTCGAATTTGCATTATAACTCCTAGAGATTTGAAACCATTGTCAAACATCCCAAAACTATGTACATGAAATATAACTTAAATTATAATAAAGTAAATTTCCATATGTAAATTTCAACTTGAATATTTATTTCATGTATATAGTTTCCCTAAAAGGTAACAAGATGAAAGAGAAAAAGAGAGAAGATACAAATTCAATGCAGACCATAACACACTCATTTTTCATCCTGCTTTGGTAATCCTTGAGATTTTATCTTGGATTTACAACCCAAAGGCTTGGACTTCCTTTTCGATGCCCAAAAACATGTTTTTGCATATTTTACAAAATTTCACATAATCTCATTCATGCTAACCATCAACTTTGCATGTGTTTCAAGGTCAAGTAAAACAAATACATGGATAATGTTAATCTCTCTCTTAGCTATTTAATGATGCATTTTTTTTAACATTTTGAATATGTTAAGGCTTTCATCTTTAATTTTGTTTGTTTGTGTGTCTATTTTTTGTCAAAAACCAATGTTTGGTATTCTTTACTTTATTTTTTAATCATTCATTAAAATTTCAAATAAATTAAATTTTAATAAACTAGGCTCCATTCTACACATCTTCAATTTTTTTAATTTCGATTAGTTTTTTAAAATTATAGGGGTGGCATGACAAAATTTATATTTTTCAGGATGTCTCCACTTTAAAAATTAGTAAATTATCATATATTCATTAAAAAATTATCAGAAAAATCAGTCATAAACTACATGCTATTAGATAATTTCTCACCAAAGTGATTTTAAAAATACTAAAAAATGTTAGCCTTTTGAGGGAGCCAAATAGATGTTATGTTATATTTTTCTAACAAAAATAGGACCAATATATGTGACTCCCTTTCTTGAACCTCTTAACCTCTACCATTTTCAAATTAAATTAGTAGTTTAGAAAGTAGATTTAGAGCACTATGACCCTTGTTTTTGATAAATCTTTAAATTTTAAGTGTAGTTATCTTCAATTTCTCATCCAAGGTCAATATCTCCTAATTTCAAAAAAAAGTGGTCACTCAAGACCCCCTTTTGGCCCCTCATCTATGTGCACTTACGTGGGAGAAAACCCTCACACTTCAAAAGTTTCCTAATATATTATTCATAATTCAACAAGATTACAACATCCTTGCAGACCTATATTTCTCATAGGAGTATCACCAACCATATATTCAAAGAAAACTAAGTAGATATAAGTCTCTTTCACATAACCTCCCTCTCATGCACCTAATATATATGTGATACAATGCATAAGACCATAAAATAGTATTACAAAACCATGATCTAAAACCACCTAAAAAGTGGCACACATCCTTATCTCCAAAAATAGATGCCTATGATATCTCAAAACACACACCATTATATGTAACTCCCCATTTACAACTCATTTTTGTTTCCAACATGTTTTTACATCTCCCATTTCAAGAGACTGAAGTTTTAGAGGCCATAACTTTTGATTCCAATATCCAATTGTTAAAGTGTTTGAACTATCAAAAATCTCATGAAGCACTCTAACAAGCTATAATTGAATACATTGGGTACAACCACTTTCATGCCCAAAAAATTCCCCTAAGGCATTCAAAATGAACTTTTAAAAATTTAAAAGTGAAAAAATTAGTATCTTTAAATCTACACATGATCTAATGTTGAAACTTTACAAGCATACTTATTTAGCCAATCTAAAGCTTTGGAAAAAAATCACATCAATTCATGCTAAAATGTAAAATTACTATAAATATTAACCTCACATAATTGCAAGATCGAGACACTATTTTTGTAACATTCCCAACTTGTCAAACAACTTGCAAGAGCAAAGGGTGTATTAACACTATAATTTAGTTGCTAGTGGCCTTGAGGCTCATATACTCATAACATGATCCAAAATTTTATGTGCTCATAGACTTAGTTAAATAATCTACAACATTCATCAAATTTTATACCTTAACCAACTTCACATTACCATCCTTGACCATATGTCTAATAAAATGATACTATACATCAATGTTCTTAGTTCTAGTGTGAAATGTTGGGTTCTTAGCTAGGCACATTACACACTGACTATCACAATAAATTATCACTATACCTTGTTTAATTCCAATATATGAACACAATTTGTTAAGAAAAATGTATTTTTCACAAGTATGAGTAGCTATCATATACTCAAGTTGATTAGTAGAAAAAGCATCCACAAGTGGTCACTTATCCAATTGATTGCTCCACAAAATAAAGTAAACACATAAGCACTAGTGGATCTCTTTCTATCAACATCACTTGCTTGGTATAAATCCAAAAAACCATGAATATCAATGGAATTCCCATCTCCCACCATATTACCATGATAACATAGAGGAATACTTTGCTCAGTTCCCTAAAAAATTTACAGAAAATATTTTAACTACATCCCAATAAATTATACCAGGATTAGACATATATATGGAAAGAACTCCCACTACTTGGGTAATTTCTTGTCTAGTGGGGACTATAGTATACATCAAACTTCCAACTACACTTTGGTAAGGCACTCTAGTCGTGTATTCCATCTCTAATGGGGATGTTGGGTAATCTAAGCTAGATAACTTTATTCCAACTATACAAGGAACACAAAATGTTCTACAATCCTACATGTTAAACCTTTGTAAAATTGAATTAACCTACTTACTCTAGCTAATCCTTAGCATTCTATTCACTCTATTTTTATTTCCATCCCAAAAATGTGTTTAGTTGCATGAAAATATTTCATTTCAAATTTAGTTGCAAGTTGAGACTTAAGTTATAAAATCATTCCTTTATGTTTACCAATAAATAGCATATCATCAACATATAATGCAATAAATAAGAAATGATCACCATAAAATTTATAATAAACACAATGATCTGATTTAGAATGGTCAAAATCCCAAAATATTGACACTATGTATCAAATTATTTGTATCACATATTAGGACTCTATTTGAGGCCACACAAATATTTCTCGAATTTATAAAACAAATTACTTTTACATTTCACCATGTAGTGATTTGGCTATGCCATGTAAATATCCTCCTCTAAATCACCATTAAGGAAATATATTTTCACATCCATTTTCTCAACCTCTAGATCATAAGTTATAGCAATAGAAAGTATGAATCTAATGGATATCATTTTTTTAATAGGATAAAATATTTCACCATAATCAACACCCTCAACCTAAGAGTAACCCTTCACAACCAACCATACTTTGTACTTCTCAATAGCTCAATTTGGACCCATTTTTTTCTTAAACACCAATTTGCAACCAATAGGCTTTTATCCTTTGGGCAATGGTACAAGATCCCATGTATCATTCTTTTTAAAAGCTTCCATTTATTCATCAATATAAATGTTCTAGGATTCTACGTAATGCATATGTAATGCCTCTTAATTACAAATTTGGGTTCATCAACGTTAGTATTCAAAGAAAAAATATATCTCTAATAAGTGAATACCTTTCAAGTGGTTATATCTACCTGTAGACCTTCAAAAAAGTTGATTTGGAGGTTCCTCTTCCTTATCTGATGATTTTGAGCTAGATCAGAGCCTGGGTAAGTGCATAAAGATGAGGGGCCAGAAAGGGGTCTTAAGTGGCCACTTTTTTTTTTGAAATTAGGAAATACTGGCTTTGGATGAGAAATTGAGGATAGTTACACTTAAAATTTTAAGATGCAACAAAAACAAGGGTCATAGTTCTCCAAGTCTACTTTCTAAACTACTATTTTTTTTTTGAAAATGGTAGAGATTAAGGGGTTCAAAAAAAGGAGCCACAAAAATTGGTGATGTTTTTGTTAATAAAAAATAACATAGTTTATGTTGTGGCTCCCTCAAAAGGTTAACCTTTTCTTAGTATTTTTAAAACCTCTTCAGTGAGAAATTAGTTAACAATGTCTAGTTTATACCCAATTTTTTTGATAATTTATAAATGAATACATGATTTTTTACTAATTTTGAAAGTGGACACATTTGGAAAAATAGAAATTTGGTTGTTCTAGGTACTTGTATAATTTTTAAAAGTAATAGAAAATCATTTTTTTGAATATGTGAAGAATGCAGTATAGTTTATAAAAATGTAATTTATTTGAAATTTCAATGAATGTTTAAAACTAGTGTAAAAAATACCAAACTTTGGTTTTTGACAAAAAAACAAACACACAAACAAAAGAAATGAAAGATGAAAGCCTTAACAAATTCAAAATGTAAAAAAAATTACATTGTTAAATATCTAAGAGAGAGCTTAACATTACCTAGGTGATTTTTTTCTCAACCTTGAAACACATACAAACCAGATGATCAGCATGCACAAGACTATGTGAAATTTTGTAGAATATGCAAAAACATGTTTTTGGACATTGGGAAGGTAGTCCAATACTTTGGATTGGAGATCAAAAAGAGAATCCAAGCCAAAGGCTTGGGGATTCCCAAAGCAAGGCATAATGCACTCACATTGTGTCACAGTTTTGACATAACACAAGCGAATTATAACACTCACATTATGTCTTGCTTAATATTTTTGTACATGGGTTTGTATGAATGTGTGTAGAGTGTAAGAATGTTTGTATTTAATATAACATGAGTGAGTTATAACTCAAGCATGTTATAACATAGTTGCATTATGTCTCGTTTTATTTATTTTTATATGTTTGTATAAATATTTGTTTTATGTATGTGTGTTTCTATATATATTTTTATATGTATGCTTGTATTTATGTATGTATATTTGTATGTTTGAATTCATGTATGTGTGTATGTGTGATTGTATGCTTGTATGTATGTATGAATTTATGTATGTATATATAAATGTACGTAAGTATGCATGTATGTATGCATGTATGCATGTATGTATGTATGTATGAATGTATGTTCAGGGTTGAGGGTATAGGGTTAAGTGTATAGGGTATAGAGATTAGGGTTTAGGGTACAAGGTTGAATGTAGTGTTTACATTTTAAGCATGGGGTTGAGGGTTTATGGTTGAAGGTATAAGGTATAAGGTTAATTTTATGGGCTATAGGGATTAGGAATAAGGGCATTGGATATTGGTTTTAGGGTTGAGAGTGTAGGATTTAGTGTTTAAGAACAAGGTTAAGGGTATAGGATTAAGGGACAATTTTCAAGGTTTAAGGTATTAGTTTGAGGGTATAGTGTATAGGGATTAGGTCTGAGAGTCTAGGGTTTAGGGATTAAAGTATGGTGTTGAGGGTTGAGGGATTAAGGTATGGTGTTGAGGGTTGAGGGATTAAGGCTTAAGTATAGTGTTGAGGGTATAGGGTTGAGGGTTGAGGGTTTAAAATTGAGGGATAATGTTCAAGGTTGAGTGTCTAAGGTTAAGTGTATAGGGTATATGGATTAGGGTTTAAGATATTGGGTATAGGGATGAGGGTTGATATTCTAAGGTTTAGGTTTTAGGGTAGAGGGTGTAGGGTATAGGGTATAGGGATTAAGTATTGGGTTGATGGTATAAAGTATATGGTTGAGGATATAAAGCATAGAATGAAGGGTTGAAGGTATAGGTTATAGGGATGAGGGTTGAGGTTGTAGAGTTTAGGGTTGAGGGTTGATGGATTATGGTTGAAGTATAGGGTATGGGGTAGAGTGTTAAGGGTTGGGGGATTGAGGGCTTAAGTATTGGATTAAGGGTAAGGGGTATAGGGTTCAAGGATTGAGGGTATAAGGCATAAGGTGAAAGGTTGAGGGATTGAAGGTATAAGAATAGGGTTGAGGGTTGAGGGATTGAGGGTATAAGGAATATGGTGAAGGGTTGAGGGTATAGGGTATATGAATGAGGGTTGAGGTTGTAGGGTTTAGGGCTGATGGATTAGGGCTTAAGTATTAGGTTGAGGGTATAAGGCTTAGGGTGAATGTAGAGGGTATAGGGTATAGTGTTAAGTGTTGAGGGTATAGGGCATAGTGTTAAGTTTTGATAGTATAGGGTATATGGATGAAGGTTGAGGTTGTAGGGTTTAGAGTTTAAGGTATATTGTTTAGGGTTTAAGGTATAGGTTTGAGGATTAAGGGATTAGGTCTTAACTCTAGGGTTGAGGGTATAGGGTATACAGTTGACGGTTGAGGTTGTAGGGTTTAGGGTTTAAGGTATAGGGATGAGAATTTAGATATTAGGTCTTAAGTATAGGGTTGAGGTTATAGGATATAGGGTAGAGGGTTGAAGGTTTACAGTTGAGGGATAATGTTTAGGGTTGAGTGTCTAAGTTTAAGTGTATAAGGTATAGGGGTTAGGGTATAAGATATTGGGTATAATATTTAGGGATTAGATTGAGGGTATAAGGCATAGGGTAAATGGTTGAGAGTGTATGGTTTAGGGTTTAAGTATAAGGTTGAGGGACAATATTCATGGTTTATGGTATAAGGTATAGGATGAGGGTTGATGTTGTAGGTTTTAGGGTTTAAGGTATAGGGTGAGGGTTGATGGATTAGGTCTGAAGTATAGGGTGGAGGGTTGAGGGTATAAGGCATAGGGTGAAGGTATAGGATATAGTGTTAATTTTTGAGGGTATAGGTTATAACGTGTTGAGGGTATAGAGTAGAGTGATGAAGGTTGAGGGTTGAGGGTATAGGCTATAGGGATGAGGGTTGAGGTTATAGGGTTTAGGGTTTAAGGTATAGGGTTTAGGGTATAAGGTTAATGTATAGGTTATAGTGTTAAGTACTGAGGGTATAGGATATAGGGTATAGTGTTAAAAGTGTTGAGGTTATATTTTATCGGGGGGATGGTTGAGGTTGTAGGATTTAGGGTTTAATGTATAGGGTGAGCGTTGAGGGTATAGGGTTGAGGGATTAAGGGTATAAGGCATAGGGTGAAGGGTCGAGGGATTGAGGGTATAAGGTATAGGTTTTAGGGTATAAGGCATAGGGTGAAGGGTTGAGGGGTTTAGGGTTTAAGGTATATGGTTTAGGTTTGATGGACTAGGGATTAAGTATTAGGTTGAGGGTAAAGGGTATAGTGTTGAGTTTTGAGGGTATAAGACATAGGGTATAGGGTATAGTTTATATGGTTGAGGTTTGAGGGATTGAGGGTATAGGGATGAGGGTTGAGGTTTTAAGGTATAGGGTTTAAGGAATAGGGTTGAGGGTTGAGGGATTGAGGGTATAGGGTAAAATGTTAAGTTTTGAGGGTATAAGGCATGGGGTGAAGGTATAGGGTATATGGTATATTATTAAGTGTCGAGGGTATAGGGTATAGTGTTAAGTGTTAAGGGTATAGGGTATATGGATGAGGATTTTTGTTGTAGGGTTTAGGGTTAAGGTATAGGTTATAGTGTTAAGTGTTGATGGTATAGGGTATAGGGTTGAGGGTTGAGGGTTGAGCGATTGAGGGTATAGGGTATAGGTATGAAGGTTGAGGTTTTAGGGTTTAGGGATGAGGGTTGAGGTTGTAGGGTTTAGGGATCAAGGTTGAGGTATTAGGGTTTAATTTTTAAGGTATAGGGTGAGGATTGAGTGATTAGGGTTGAAGTATATGGTTGAGGGTATAGGGTATAGGGTAAAGGGTTGAGGGTTGAGGGTATAAGGCATAGGGTGAAGGGTTGAGGGATTAATGGTATAAGGCATAAGGTTGAGGGTTGAGGGCTTAGGGATTGAGGGTATAGGGTATCGGGATGAGGGTTGAGGTTGTAGGGATGAGGGTTGAGGTTGTAGGGTTTAAGGTATAGGGTTTAGAGTATAGGGTTAAGTTATAGGGATGAGGGTTGAGGTTGTAGGGTTTAGGGTTTAAGGTATAGGTTTTAGGGTATAGGGTTAAGGTATAGGGTTAAGGAATAGGGTATAGTGTTACATGTTGAGTGTATAGAGTATAGTGTTAAGGTATAGGGTATATTGTTTAGGGTTTAGGGTTTTGTAGACATGCAAAATTAACATTATGCATTCGATCGGATTCAATCAAATTATGTCTCACATTAGGCCCATTCATCACTTTCATCCATTCATTAAATAATCTCATTTACTAAGGTCATTTATCAAATAAACATTATCATTCAACCTTCATCTTGCATCATCCATTTAATTAAATAAATCAGGACTTCATTTAAATCAAATCCTAAATCATATTCCATCATTTTCTAATTCAAATAAATCAAATATCAAAATCATGAAATTCAAAATCACCTAATCAGCATTAAATCAGCATAATCATCATCTATTTAATCTAACCTGATTAAATGTTAATCCCATCCCACTTGCATTATCTAGATCTAGCCACTTGCACATATAAATCAATTTATTGATTTATTAAATCAATATTTTCCATCAACATGGCATTTATGGGGAATATTCCCTCAATTTTGAATTCAAAGGCAAGTTGATTTGTCCCTCAACATTGCATTTATTGCTCATTTTCTTGTCCCCCACTTAGCATTTACTCTCAAATTTGAATTCAAATTCTCCCTCTCATGGGAACATTTCCCAAATCTTGCACAACCATTAACCACTCACCATTTGACAAGTGTCATCTTCTCATTAGAGGATCTTTAGTCCCACATTCACCATCTTGGCCAATCTCTCATCAACAAAATCTATAAAATAAGGCCTTCATTCTCATTCATAGATCACAAATTTTTATGCAAGGTTACTCTCTTCATTTGAGATTTGATCTTGTCCATTTCACTCCATCATCTCCATTTGCATTTCATCATCTTGAGCTTTGATCAAAGGATTGGGAAAAGGGTCACTAGCACATGTGACACCAATCCAACATGGAATAGATGATTATCTTGCTTTTAAAATGTCTTCTTGATGTTGTTTTGTTATTTGTGGCATTTATTTAGCATAGATATTTTATTTCATGGAGGTATTTGCAGATTTGTGTGTTTAGACTAACCTTTCAAATAACTATTTGAAGTTGATCTTACATGCAAATTTAGAATTACTTCATTGTGAAGCTAGAAGGAGGCGGAACTAATGTATTTCACTTATATTTTGGCTTGTCTTTGAAAGTCATTACTTCATTATATTTTCTATTATATGAAATAGGAATTCTTTGATTTCTTTCAATTGCTCTGACAGCCAGCAAACTCTTTGTCATGGTTAATTCGAAGAAAGACAAATATTGTTTGTGTTAGAAAAAGGGGTACACTGTGAGCATGGTTCTACTTACTCTGTTTTAGACATAAATTCCTCTTTTTTATGCCTTCTCTGTTTAGATCCTCTATTCATGCATTTTTTTTTTCTAAGGGTTGTACGAGGCAAAGGATAGTTTACTTTAAAGCATCACATTTCTGCCTATTAAGCATTATGCTAGAATGATTGATCTTCTTGTAGTGATCATCACTTGTCAATTGTTTTAATAAATTTGCTGGTAAAGAAAGAAAGAAAGAAAGAAAAAGAAAAAAAAGCCTCTCTTTGCTGAAATAGAGAAGCTACTTAGTTTTCATTGGTTTAAAAAAAAAAAAAAATACAATTCAGAGAAATACATTCGCTATTTCAAAGCTCCCATACTGGTAGCAGGCACAGAGGATGCTAGCAAAAGTTTTGGGATCACATTCTCTTCAAGACATACAGTCAACAGTTCACGTATGCAGGCATAGATTACATTTGCTTGAAAATGTTTAAAGCCTTTTCAAAAAATCCATTTTGCGTATATCCTGCATTCATTGCAATCCCATATCTTTTGAGTCATTATGACAACCATTCATAAGCCTGGTTAATGCTTCCACATTTTATAGAGAAGCCTAAATGTGGCGGGGTTTTCTTTATACCTGCTAGATTGCATTTGCTTGAAAGTTTCTAAAAAGCCTCTTAGATTCATTTTGTACACATCCTGCAGCTGCCGCATCCTTGGATTGTTATTATTTGATCTTGCTAAAGTTTAGTAGTGATAGGACGTGGTAGCATCTGATGGCACTGAATAATCAATTGTGAAGTCTGGCGTGAGGGAACTATTAACATTTACATTGTGCATGTGCCACTCACCAATACTGTTTTAAGAGTGATCCATCAAGTGCTCTATGGACCTGTCAAACCACTTTAATGCACAATAGCCAGTATGTTTGAAACCAATTCTCTTTTTTGCGTTCCTCCTTTATCTGCCAGCGACAGTTGTGGAATTTTTCTTTACACCTGTGAATTATATTAGAGATTACAAGATTCTAAAATTTCTAACATAGGATGTTTGCCTGAAAGTGTCAAGGCTGGTCAACAGTTGAGGAGTTAAAACATACGCCTACCAATTAAATTTGTTGCCATTCATTTGTTTGCCAACAGTAAGTTGCTTTGACTTTAAACTTTTTTGCAAAATAAAAGGTCAGCACGTACCAGTTATGGCCATCTCTGCCAACAAAAATTTTCTAATATCCTTGACACGTTTCTTTCAAAATAAAAGGTTTAGAGTGGTCCAGAAGTTTTGATGATTTTTTTTTTTTCATCATGAATCTGATTTCCATTAATATTCATCCACTTGGATTGATGAGTTTTGATCAACTCGCAGGAGTAAATAGTGGCATTCGTAGAATAGACGTCTGTGTCTATTAATCATCCATTAAATGCATCAGATTTAGTGTGCCGACAATCACTGAAAACAAATCCTTGCTAACGAGCAGTTAATGCATTCAGGTAAATGACTTTTCTCTTCTTCTTTTTTTGGACTTGACATATGTTGAATTCAAAATTTGAAGGCCCACCAAGTTCATCCAAGTATGCCCAAGGGGAGGGTAAAATAAAAGAAAAATCTTTAAATTAATTGTGTTTTTTTGAAAATTTAATACTTTTTTTAAGAGGGTTTCTATAATGATTGACATCTCTTATGTATATCACTTGTATCTAAATTTTTAAAATCTTTTATAGGTACAAATGAAGGAAAAGTGAAGGCGAAAAGGTACAAATGAACAACGAAGGCAAAAAGGTACAAGGAAAGAGAAAAGTCAACAAGAAGGAGGCTAGCAAATGAAAATGAAAGGAGGAGAATTTTTTTTTTGAAAACCCAATGTGTTTTTAAACACATTAAGTGTTTGATCAACATTACTTCACGAAGTTGTTTATCTTTTCATTTTAGAACACTAATTTTCATTTGGGTCTAAAAAGAACAATTTGATTTTCTCCATTCGCAAAAGGCTAAAATTCAAGCTTAGACACTTACTAGAGTTCGTTTTGGGTTAAAAATTGGACAAGCAATCTTCATATTTCATTTGGTGCTTAAAACGAACTCACAATTGCTTTGAAGGGTATAAAACGAACAAGTGCTTGAATTGTGTGATTTTTTCTTTTGAGTGCGTATTCTCTCCCCTTGTGCTTCGTGCGATCTAGGGTGCAAGAGAAACACTCAAAATACATTTTATTGCTTTGAAACACTTCGATTTGGGCTTAAAATTAGAACATCTTGTCTGAGTGTGAGTAGGGGCATTTTATTACATTCTCTTTCTTTGTGCCATCAAGATCGATCGAGGTTACAGATTGTGTCTTTGCTTGCTTTTGTTTATCTTAGGGCCCGCCTTGTGGGAAAAAGGAATCACACCAAGGGAATGGCTCAACCGGTAACACTCTAAAGCCAAGAGTATTTCCAGCCAGGATATAAATGTGGATATTGGAAGAAACGCCAATATCACGCGGTTGACTCTGACAAGATGGATCCGAAAGGGGACTCTTGCCATGTTAGGTCAACTCCTCTGAGCGGAAAGTCCTTACTAGAACCCATGTGCTAGAATTTGCCAAAATCCAATCTATTTTTTGGTGCAAGAATGATGGTTCTGAAGCCACCCCACACTCTTCACGGTCTTCTAGTAGAGATGGAAAAGAATGCCATGGGAGTTTCATGGGTGTTGATGCTTGTTTGCCCAGATTAGCGTTAATGAGCCATGGAGGGGAGCTAGTGGGGTCAAGCATCACCATCTGCTAGAGATAAGCGTAGCTGGACTTGTCCAAGTGGGAATCCAACAAATATTGTCTTACACATCCATAGGGCTTGTAATTGTTCTTTGTTTGAAAACACAGTGTTGTATTCGAAAACATTTTGCAAACAAACATTTAACATGATTCTCAAAATTTCAAACCCTCTTGAAGACAAATATCATTGACTCAATCCATATGTTACTTCTTTCCCTTCGGATTCACGTCCGTAGAGGTTCCTAAGCATTGGATTATACCTCAATTTGTCTTCTTGAGTAAACAATAGGAAAACCCTTGCCTTAAGTTCATTGAATTTCCACATAAAGTATCTTGTGGCGTTTAAAGAAATTAAAACATTGGACATCTTAGTTTGAAACCTTAATCAAAGAGAGTATTTTTGGTAAAATAAATCCATTAAGCAAAGCTAAACAAAAATGAACTTTCATGTGTGTTGAAGACTCCAAATCCCAAAAGCACAAATCATTGATTGGAAATCCAAAATGTTCAAATCATTTCTTGGTTACAAAAGTCTTTAGGAAGCATATGCATGCTCTTCAATACCTAGGTCTAGGAAAACACAAAGTGTCCTTTTAGGTTCACCTAAGGATCAAAACAAATCAAACCTCTTTCATCCATCTTTCAAAACATTAAACACCATCTCACAAATAATCTTTTGAAAAACCTTGAAATCATCCTTGAAATGCTAGGCTTTATGAAAAAAACAAGCAAACACCAAAATCATTGAGACCAAGTCCTTGAAAACATTTATCAAAACACCTTTGGCTAGGAATGTGTAAACTATATCCTTTTGCATATCCTTAGTCAAAATCATCCAAAATTATCTTGTCTAGCTTAGTGTATGTAGATGAATCCTTCTCCATATACTTAGTGAAACAATCATTTTGTTTGGATAGGTGTGGGTAGATGCATCCTTCTCCTCACACACATCCAAATCATCATCTTTTGAACACAACTATCCTTTAGATCATTATCAAACATCTTAGGGTCTTTTTGTTCAAAATCAAAATCAAAATCCAAATCAAGATCAAGGAAAAAATCTCAAAATCCAAACATCAAACCAATCAAAAATACAAAGCCTAGTATTTCATTCAAGATCTATCAAAAAGCCAAAAACATCCATAACATCCATCTTTAAACATCACCATCATATCATCATCACATTTGATCCTAAAAAAAGCATCCTAAAACTTTCACTTTGGGACATAAAATAGAGATTAATCCAAGGAATCAAGAGATTCATCTCCCATATTCTCGAAGATTGATCCTTGTTTTATGGTTCAAACGAGATCTCAATACAAGAAGAGTATGGAAGCCCACAAAGAAACTCCTACTTCAAGTGACCTTAGCCAAACAAACACATAAATGAATCTCGCAGAATCAAGCAATCCATTGACCCTCTCATCATCGCAAAATCCACAAGGAGAAAACCAAGGAGAGGACCCCACTTTTGGAATGTCTCATGAAGAAATGATGGAAATGCTCCAAAATCCGGACAACCATAGAATCATCAACATCATTATGAGACTTAACCCTTCGTTATACATGCTTGAACTAGCAAAACAAGGGGCCAAGTTGCCTTCAGATTTTGATGTGACCACTATAGTAGAGACATCTTTTCCACCAATCTCATCCACCATCCCCATTTCATCTACACCTCCATCCCAAAATGTCATGCAAAACATTCCAAAAATCATGACATCGATTGCTCCAACTCAACCAAATATCAACACGGGAAACACATTCCTCAATGAACTTCAATCACATCCCCTTGTGAATAACCAAAACTTGGACGCAAACACCATAGTGGAACAAAACATCCTCCATAATCCATTACACCAAAATGTTCCTCTCACTTTACATTATGACCCATCATCAACATCTTTTCACAGAACACCACAAACACCTCTTCTCACAAATTCACAAGAGGAGGGAGACATATTCAGACCAGGGGGCATTTTCAACACCACAACACTTTTGCAAGGATTCACCCCCCTTACATTTCCACCTCTCCCACCATCACCATTGTCATCTACACCACTCCTTGGTCTAGGGCTTCCTCCCCTACCAAGTATCAATCAATCATACATCCCAACCATCAATCAAAACATTTTTCCAAATGCTAAAAAATTATTGACATCACAACAACAAACGACAAACACACAAGCAATGGAAACACCATCAAACACCCCCAAAACATTGTAAAGCATGGTCTCTCAAGGGCCAATCACATCCACGATGCCACTTACCACATCAACAACACCATCGACCAATCACCACATCAACACGACAACACCATCCACCAACCAAATAATCAACACAACATCATCATCTACCACCATTCCAAATCCACCACCACCAACATTCATCGCATCAAACCAATTCGATGCAACATTACAAGCTGCTTTTCAAAGAGGATACCAACAAGTGCAAAAACAAAAAGTCGTGCAACAAGCCACTCAAGCCGTGCAAGCTGCCAAAGCTGCACAAGCCACATTACAAGCACAACAAATACAACAAGCCGCTCAAGTTGCTCAAGTTGTACAAGCATTACAAGCACAAAGGGTTGCTCAAGCACAACTATTATTGCAGCAACAAGCCGCACAAGCGCAAGCCCAAGCACAAGCTCAAGCGCAAGCACAAAAAGCACAAGCACAAGCACAACTTATTGCACAAGCAGCGCAATTGCAAACGTATCAACAAGCACTAAAGTAATACCAAGATCAACAAGAAGCAGCAGAATTGGCAGCCCAACAACAAGCATTGTGGGAACAACAACAAGCAGAACAACAAGCATTGTTAGATCAGCAACAAGCACAACAACAAGTAGAACAACAAGCGTTGTTAGAACAACAACAAGTACAACAACAAGCAAAAATCCTAGCGCAACAACAACAAGAGCAACAACAAGCATTGTTCATCCAGAAGCAAGTAGAAGCCTACTTCACCCGCCACAACATACCAATACCATTGAACAATCCACCAACCAACCCAACCATCCAAACCACAATTGCAACACCCCAAAACACATTCATCCCACCCACTGATCCTCAGAATGATATGACGACACAACTCAAGTTGCTCTCGCAACAAGTACTCGATCTTCAATCAGGGCGAACAACCAAAACACCAAGCAACTTGTCTCCCTATCCATTTGATAGGAACTTAGAAATGAAACCATTCCCTAAGGGATTTGAAATCCCTAAATTTGAAAAATATCAAGGGACAGGAAATCTTGAAGATCACATCAGGGAATTCTAGGTTCATTGCATGGAAGTCACATATGACAATACTTATCTGATGCGGTTATTTCCTAGAAGCTTGGCAGGTCCCGCTATAGAATGGTTCTCTTGCTTACCTTCAGGAATTAGGACATTCGAAGAAATTAGAGACGCATTCATTAGAAACTACGCATGTAACATTACAATGGATGTTAGTCTCGAAGAACTTTACGCTCTGAAACAAGGAAAGAATGAATCTTTCGCTTCATTTCTTCAACGATGGCGATCCAAGGCCAATCGGAGCAAATGGACCATGCCAGAAGAACAAGTCTACACAATCATAGGCAATCTTGAAAGTCGTCTATCATTCCATCTCAAAGTTCAGGGTATCACCACATACGATCAATTGATCTCCAAGGCACTTAGCATTGAAAGAGCTCTTGTGACTCAACCCATCGAATCAACATCATATCATGAACCACAAAACAACTGACTGTCATCAAACTACAATGATAAACCTCACACATGGGTGAGAAACAAAAACGTCACTAATGATGGTGTCATAGACGCCAAGGTGGTCATTAGTGGTCCACGCCAAAATACACCCGCACCGCAAATCCAACCACAACGCCAAAACACTCATCACACAACATATCAACCCAACAATAATCCCACCATCAATAACATCAATGACCAAAGAGGACCACCTCAACGCAAAACATACCCCAAACGAAAATACACTACTTTGGGTGAACCACTGGAAAAAGTTCATGAAAAAGCTAATCAACGAAAAACTCATTCAAGCTCCTACATTTAAGAATTATCAAGAACCTGATGTCAAACCTCCTTGGTACAATGAAAATCAACTATGTGAGTTCCACAAAATCAAAGGCCACACCACAAACAATTGTATGAGACTCAAGAACATCATCCAAGATCTCATCGACAAAAGAATCATAAATGTGGAAGCACCTACTAGGAATCAGGA
Organism: Sequoia sempervirens; assembly: GCA_007258455.2. Lineage (NCBI taxonomy): Eukaryota > Viridiplantae > Streptophyta > Pinopsida > Cupressales > Cupressaceae > Sequoia > Sequoia sempervirens. The sequence continues at coordinate 66,549 of VDFB02156924.1, forward strand.
TCTTAAAATCTACACGAATCCGATGCCGAATCATGGCAACAAAGGGAATAACAAGGATAAAGGAAAGGCAGTGTAAATCATGTATACGAAACAGTTGTGGCCAACCTCAATGAAAACTGCATGGTAATCACCATCAAGGGCGCCCATGCCGAAGATTGTGGAGTCACCACAAGAGGTACAAAAGTCACCATCGCAGGATCATCCCAACCCAATAGAGTCTCTTCATCAAGAACTGTTCCATATAGCTACAATGTTGTAGACCAAATCAAGAGAACGCCAGCACACATCTCCATCATGGAGTTGTTAAAAATGTCATCGGCCCATAAAAATATCCTCGAAGAAGCATTAGCCTCATCCACCATCCCTGCAGATCTTGATGCGGAACAATTCCAAGCTATGGTCAGAAACATCATAACACCTAATCTCCTTATTTTTTCTGACCACGATTTTCCCGCCCAACCATCTCACAATCGCGCACTTCACTTGGAGTTCATTGTGAACAAAAGCAAAATCAAAAGGTTCTTGGTGGATGGAGGTGCAGGTTTGAACATCTGTTCTTTTAGTCTCATCAAGCAGTTAAAGATATCAGAAGATTCCATTGATAAAGGGAAGGGCATCACAATCAGAGCATATGATGACCAAGAAAGAGTGTCTCAAGGCACAATTAAGCTCCTTATCCAAGTAGGGCCAATGCTTATGGAAACCACCTGTCAAGTCCTGGACCTCGACTTACCATACAACATTCTCCTGGGACGCCCATGGATCCATGCAATGAAAGCCGTAGCATCAACCTTCCACCAATGTGTAAAATTTACACATAATGGACAAGAGGTTACCGTCCATGGAGATCCTAAGCCGTTTTCATACTACAAGAACCTTGAAGCCAAATATTACAAAATCCCCCAAGTGCCAAAAAATGATGAAGGCCCATCCACATCATACATCGATCCCACCACTCTCACATCCTCTTCTGCAACAGAGACACCCGCCATTCCCACCATATCCGATATCAAGCTCATCATCCAAGAGGATGGTTGTGGAAGTTATAGGCTCCCTAACAATGCTTTTGTGATAGGAGAGTTACCACAATCTCCAAGATCACGAGGATGCCCACAAGAAAATCAAGCTCCCACATCTCAAACCTATCCTCAAAATTATCCTGAATTCACAAGGTGGGGAGACCTTGGCCATGAGATAATTGAAGCAGATCCATCAAACATGTTGTATCGAGATGAAAGACCGACACCTGAATTACCAATGGATGAAAGAAGTAGAGGCCTACACATGATGCTTGCAATGGGCTATGACCGAAATCAAAGATTGGGACAAAATGACAATGGGCTCTTCATACCAATCATGCCTAAGACGCGACCTATAAAAAATATTAGTCTTGGATGTACCCCTCTGAGAATAACCATACGTGGCTGAAGTCCTCTGGTTAGAGCCGCTAATGTTTCTCCTCAGCCAGTCCTAGTACAAGTGCACTCCCCAATACCCATAGGGACAGACATGCATAACTTTATCACTGAGCCCTATATTAGTAGCGATGATGAAGATACCTTATCCAACCTACCTAGGTTATTCGAAGATACCACCCTTTGCATGATTAGTACCTTATCTTTTGAATCCAATCATCAAAATCATGAGATCCACTTAGTCTATCCCCAATTGATCGACTATGACCAACAAGGACCACCAGTTCTCGATATATTCGAAAATGATGAAGCGCTCTCAGAATTCATGGGGTTGAGGGGTAACATTCCAGATGGAGATCATAAGGCAGGATTCATAATGGAGTTAGACACACATGCCTATTACGGGGAAACGATTGAATCCTTTAGTTGCAAAAGTGAGAAACTAAGAATCATATCCAAGTCCTTGAGTGAAAACCACACCGTGGCACTCTCTGACAACAAAATAGTAAAAATAAAGGACATATCCAACGGTGAAAACCTCTCTGAGGTGCCTAAGGATGAAGGATTCAATCTTCCCCTAAGAGCCATTCATCAAGAGAAGTCAGCAGTCTTGGCCAAAAAATGCAACCCAGTCAACTTAGGAACAGAAGAGACCCCGCATATCACATTCTATGCGGAATCACTATTATCAGAGGAGCAAGAACTCCTAGCAGCATTCCTAAGGGAAAGAAAAATAAACTTCGCATGGAGTTATGCGGATATGCCAGGACTTGATCCAAATACTGTGGTCCACCACCTAGCAGTATATCCAGATGCAAAACCTGTCAGACAGAAGCTTCCAAAATGCATCCTCAAATTGCTTTGTTAGTCAAAATGGAGCTTAAAAGCTATTAGATGTTGGATTCATCCGACCAATTGATTATCCAGAATGGGTATCGAACTTGGTATCTGTTTCAAAACCTGATGGAGCTATCAGAATCTGCACAGATTTTAGAGATTTGAACAAAGCATGTCCCAAGGATGATTTCCTGCTCCCCAACATCGACATGATAGTAGACATGATAGCAGGGCATGAGATGCTATCACTTATGGACTAATTTTCAGGATACAACCAGATTATGATAGCAAAAGAAGATCAACACAAGATAGCTTTCACTTGCCCATGGGGAACCTACTGCTGGAACATGATGCCATTTGGTCTAAAGAATGCAGGAGCAACCTATCAAAGGGCCATGACATTGATATTTCATGATATGATTCACAAAACAGTTGAAGACTATGTCGACGACATCCTAGCAAAGTCAAGAAAAAGACAAGATCATATAGCAACCCTAAGTGCTATCTTTGATAGATTAGAGGAATACAAGGTCAGACTAAATCCCAAGAAGTGCATCTTCGGTGTACAATCAGGTAAACTGTTAGGATACATAGTCTCCATGAGGGGTATCGAGGTGGATCTGGCAAAAGTCAAAGCAATGCTCGAGATGGAAGCACCAAGGAACTTAAAACAACTGAGAGGCCTCCAGAGCCGACTTCAATCCATTTGATGGTTCATAGCACAACTGGCAGACAAGCAAAACCCATATTCACACCTTCTCCACAAGGGGGTTTCATACAAATGGGATACAAAATGCGAAGAGGCATTCAACAAAATAAAGGAATATCTATTGACACCTCCAGTGTTAATGCCACCTATCCCGAGAAAGCCATTGATCTTATATGTGTTAGCAACAGCAGCAACCCTAGGAGCTCTTCTTGCTCAGCATGATGAAAACGGAACAGAAAGAGCCATATACTATATCAGCAGGACAACGGTCGGTCATGAGCTAAATTACTCATTCATCGAGAAAGCTTGCCTCATAGTATTGTTTGCATCCCAAAAATTTAGACATTATATGTTGGCACACAAGATCAAGCTTATTGCCAAAATTGACCCCCTTAAATATCTCTTATCAAAGGCAATGTTAACTGGCAGAATGGCAAAATGGGTCATGATATTATCAGAATATGACATCGAGTATGTTGAGAGAAAAGCCATCAAGGGTCAAGCTATTGCAGACCAATTAGCAGAAGCACCTATGTATTCTAAGAATCACCTTATCTCAGAGTTTCCAGATGAATCCATCTTTAACCTCAACATTGCTAATCACTGGAAACTATACTTCGATGGGTCATATACACAACATGGATTAGGATCTGGTATCTTCTTCATCACCCCCCAAGGGGATTGCATACCACGGTCATACAAACTAGCATTCCCTTGCACAAACAATATAGCATAATATGAGGCTTTGACTATAGGTCTCCTAATAGCAGTGCAATGGAATATCATAGCTCTCAAGGTCTATGGCGACTCATAGCTGATCATAAATCAAGTCAATGATGAATATCAGACTAAGGATGACAAACTAACTCCATACAAGAAATTGGTGGAGACTCTCAAGGAATCCTTCATGGACATAACATTTGAACAGATTCCAAGAACCAACAACAGAGCTGTTGATGCCATGGCTACAATTGGGTCTCTAGTAGACATCCCTCACAATGTGTCGAAATATGAATTTTTGATCGAGCAACTTCTCGTTCCCACATTCGAGGTACCAGAATCAGAATATGTGTGTGAAATTGTTGGTCCTGGCGATCCTTGGTATCATGACATCTATACATATCTTCAAATAGGAGTCTTACCCGCTAACCTACCATCGAGCCTAAAATGAACCTTTATTAAAAAGGCATCTAGATTTGTCATCCTAGGGGATACCTTATACCGTAGAAGCATAGAAGGTACCTTACTACACTATCTAAATGTTGAGGAGGCATTAACCGCTCTAACCGAGGTTCATAACGGTATCTGTGGCTCACACTCGAGTGGAATGACCATAGCCAAGAAATTGCTGAGGTTGGGGTATTATTGGCCCACAATGGAGCGAGAAGCACATGATCATGCTAAAAGGTGTTTACAATGTCAGCAGCATGGGGACCTCATCCATGCTCCAGCTCAAGAGCTTCACCCGATTATCACACCATGGCCCTTTCAGTAGTGGGGACTTCGATCTCATTGGGAAAATCACACCCACCTCATCCAATGGCCAAATTTATCATAACTACAATTGAGTACTTCACAAAGTGGGTGGAAGCATACCCATGACCTATATCACTGGAAAGCAGATCTCAAAATTCATCCTGAACTATCTCATATGCGTTACAGTGTTCCACAAGCCATTATCTCAAATAATGGAATGCATTGAGAACCGGGAGGTTAAGTGACTTGTCTTGAGAAATTCAAAATCGACATCACTTCTCCACCCGTATTATGCGAATTAATGGTAGCGAAGCCACAGACAAAACCATCCTCAAAATCCTCAAGAAAATAGTCAATGACGTAGGTCGTGACTGGCACTTGTAGCTTAATCCCACCCTCTAAGCTTATCGAACCAGCATCCGCACAACCACTGGTGCCACCCCCTTCTCCTTGGTCTACAGATCAGAGGCTGTACTCCCAATTGAGATCGAGCTTCCATCCCTCAGAATATCACTGCAAAATCTCATCACTGATGAACAATATCGGGTTTCAAGACTAAACGAGCTGGAGTTACTAGATGAGAGAAGGATTGATGCTTTGAATCATTTACAAGTCTATCAAAATAGACTCAAACGAAGCTACAACAAGAGGATCAGAAGCAGGACTTTCTAAGTCAGAGAACTGGTCTTAAAAGAAAATCAGAAGAATGTCCCGAATCTCAGCAGCAAAGGCAAGTTCAAACCCAATTGGTTAGGACCTTTCATCGTCACAACAAGCTATAAATCAGGGGCATATCAATTATCAACACCCGAAGGGGAACCTCTGTAGGAGCCCATGAATAGCTCCCATCTCAAAAAAATTTATGCCTAATTCTTTCAAGGTATAGAGAACCAAAAAATCCAAAAAATAGAAAAGTCCTAAAAAATGGTTACTTTGGCTAAAACTCCGCAAACAAAGCGCCTTTGGTGACAAATAAAAATCCAAAAGCAAAAAATCCAAAAAAAAAAAAAAATATCAGAAAAAGGATCAAAAATAGTAAAGAAAAAAATCGTCCTCTAGTGAAAACCACTTCTGTGGCACTTTGGGCAAGTACCTCGGTGAAAACCTGACAAACAGGCGCCTTGTGTAAATAAGCACTTTCCATCCACCAGGACCTTTACAGCTTGTTTGTCATTATTCCTCCATCTCACTTCCATCTCATCCATCTCTCCATCCATCACTCATCCGCTCACATTCGCACCATAGCTTGGTCCTACGTTCGTATCATAATCCCTCTTAGTACTACTCCGCCCATCCTCAAGGTCAGTTTTTCCTACCTTTATCAGAGTAGTCTATTGCATCAGGCTGGGGGCATGTTCCCATCGGATCGGATTCGTGTATGGTCTTAAAGTCTTCAAAATCAAAAAATCCAAAAACATCAGAAAATCAAAAAATCCAAAAACATAAAAAAATCAAAAAATCCAAAAATATTCAAAACATATCAAAATCCAAAAATAGGTCAAAAAAGTC
>VDFB02156924.1:72594-97214 GCA_007258455.2 Sequoia sempervirens
AATTGTAAACCCTACACCCTCAAACCTCAAACCTATACCCTATACCCTTAACCTTATACCCTAATACCTAAACATTATCCCTTAACCCTATACTATTGCAAGTATGAGCAAGTTTGGTGGTGTTGTTATTCATGTTGTCATTGATGTCAACACAATACAGGATGTTGTAGTTTGTCCATGTATAGTTGAGATAATGTTGATATGTTGTGAGTACATGGAGCTATCTTTATGATGTTGCAGGTTTGTTGGTATGTTGAGTTTCCAAGTGTTTTTGAGAAATAGTGAAGAAAGAGTTGTGTATTCATTCAGAATGTGTTTTGGTATGTGCTTTGTATTTCTTCTTTGTTGATCCTATGCTTGTGTGGATCTGAAGTGTTTTTTATGGGTATCTGTTGGTGGTATCTCCTAGATTGTAGTTTCTAGTTTGATGGAGAGTGAAAGTTGTGTGAACTAGTTTGGCAGAGTTGTTTATATGTGGACTGGGAGAAATTTTTCTACTTCACAGTCCTCTGTTGGTTTTTTTCCAATCTTGTGGATTTGGATGAAGGATTGTAATGATGTTATCTTGGTTTTGGAAAAAAATTTCTTGTTTTGGTGCTCCAGAAGATGTGTTCCAGTATTACTGTGTGTGTCTGTATAGTCTAGATGGACTGATGGTAGGTGTTATGTGTATGGAAGTTGTTGCATTTTCTATGGATCAATCTGAAGATATCTGAGATGTGTTCTTGTACATGGTAAGTGTGCTATGTGGTCCATGTGTTATCTTCTTATTGTAGAAGGGTGTACTTCAAATTTGATTTGTGTTTTCATTAGGTTTGGTCGACATGTTGTCTACACTTCATACAAAGAATAAGTATCAATTAAGGAAGTGTGTGAACCCCAATCCTAGTACCTACAAAACAATAAGAATAAACACATTAAGTTAGAGATTGCAAGTTAGAACAAGGATTCCCCATGAAATCCATTCACCAAATTCAAATTAGGAAAGAAAACAATGAAGAATACAATGAAACAAGAAAATATAGATTCAATCCTAATTAGAATAGCAAACACATGATCCCATGGGGGAATTGGTGCCAATTTGATGTGAAAATTGGCCCTTTCCCTATCCCTATGATGCATGCTTGATGTGTTGATGATAATCGATCCACTTTGATGATGTTGAAGAATGCTCCAAGCTAAAAACCTGCATAACCTAGCTAAGATTCAATAGAAATGGATGAGATTTGATAGATATTTGAGCATGGTAACCTTGCATAATTTGTGGATGATAAAATGAGGATATAAGCCTCTTATTTATAGATGAGATTGAAGGATGAATGTCCAAATTTGAGCAATGTGGGACTAACATTCATCCAATGGCAAGATGCCACTTGTCAATCTATGAATGGATGGAGGATGTGCAAGTTTTGAGGATTGTGCCAATAAATGCATATTTTTGAATTTCAAATTTGTTGAAATGACTAGCAAGAGGGAAGGGAAAATGCAATAAATTCCACTTGGCTCAAGACAAAGGACATGTAAGATGGAGTAAATGCCTTGTTGGATGTACATGTCAACTTGGAATTTTTGAATTCAAACTTGTAGGAATATTCCAAAAGATGCCTTGTGAGGAAAATAGAGATTTAATAAATGAATTAAATCTATTTTCATGTGCAAATGGGAAAAGCTAGAGGATGGGACGTGATTTAGAATTAAATTAATCAAGGGTCAATTAATTTAATAGGAAATTAGATGATGTGACTTATTTGACTTAGATTTATGGATTTATTTAAATCAAATAATGAGAAGAATGTGATAAGAGATTAATTAAACAAAGATTTTGATTTATTTAATTAAAGGAGATGATGTTAGATCAAATTAAATAAGGTTTTATTTTATTTTATTTAATAGATAGACTTTAAAAATTTAATCAAATAAAATAGATTATTTAATTAAATAGGGATAATTAGATCAGGCGATTCATTTAATTAACAAAAGAGAGAGACTCAATTAGATAAAATGATTTATTTAATTAAGAGAGGAAATTGATGAATTTAATCAAATAAAAGAATTTGATTAAACGGTTAGAACGAGGGATGATTCAGGATGAAATGATGTTAGTAGTCAAGATCAGATGCACAATGTGAATCGATACATTTTACGTGTCTACAGGAAGCATGTGATTGATATGAGATGTTTTGATGGTTCTTGGTTAAGTGTTGGTTTGGTTTGCTCTCATTCCTTTCCACTGTGACAATGTTGAGTTGCCGACCTAATTTGAATTTGTAAAATGAAGTGTGTAGCCAGCCTTGGAGAAATTTTATAAGGTTTAAGATGGTATAAATACAAGTCAAGATGTTACGAATTGATGTATCAAATGCCACAAGTTTGAGAAGCAGAGTTGTGCAAAAGTGAGTTGAGGCAGCAGTACTTTAATGTTTAAAATTCTTGAAAGTAGTGATTTGATGGTGTTTGCAATCTTCTAATCAAGGTTGTGGATGTGCATAACTTGTTGTTGTGGATCTTTTCTATTATATTTTTTATCTTTAGGTAGTGAGCCTCCTTGTTGGATAGTGAGTCCTTTCTGTAGGTAGTGAGCCTTGTATTTTGGGTAGTGAGCCCTTGGTAGCGAGCCTCTTTGTATTCAATTTTGGAATTACTTTATATTATGAGTTAATCCTCACTGTGGTTTTTCCCTCATTGGGTTCTCCACATAAATAAGGTGTCTCTTGTGTTGCTTTTTCTTTTTGTTATCTATATTTCATGTTCATACTTAATAACAGATTAAAGTGGTTATGAAGTTGATAAGTGTTTGAGATTTGAGATTGTGTTTGGTGACAACTAATTCACCCCTAGGTGCCGCCATAATAGTGGTTTACAATTCCCCAGAGGAACTTAATTTTAGCCGAAATCACATATTTTTAGAAAATATAATGATTTAAGCCTTAAAATGTTCCATTTAAAGAATTCCAATTGAAGAGGGCTTGATCAAACTACCTTAAATCAAACCCCCTTGGATATAACCCCGCTAGTTTTAAACCATACCTATAACAGAGTCTCCTTTACACCTATCAAAATGCCGATAAAAAATCACTTTTAATTTACCTTTTGCGGGATCAAATGAATTCATTTAAAATTGATTTCAAAATGATTATGGTATTCCTTAGAACAAGCTATCTAATGAATATAATTTTAATATGTTTTGGTTTTGTTATGTATTTGTTTTTAAGTTTTATTAAACATAGGTTTTTCATCTAAAAATAAATTTCTTTTATTCTTCACATGTGGAAAAAATAGAAGATTATCAAAAAAAAAAAATTGAAAAATATGAATGCACCAAATGCATTGAAGTCCTTGATCCAACAAAAAAAATAAAAATAAAATTGACATATAAAAGTTACTGCTATACTACTGTCCTAATTGTAATTTGTTTTGACTTGAAACTTGATTACATGGTACATTCAATAAAAACTATCTAACCAAGTGGAAGCACTTTAGATATTAGAGTTACAAATCTAAATTTGAAATAATTAGAATTTTATCTTCATGGAAAAAGCCATGCTATATGGTAAAAGCGCCACTTTTAAAATGTTGTTTTCTCAAAAAAATCAATTTTCGTGGGAGATGGAAAAGAAGTGAAATTTGATTCCAGTACCCTGAAAAAAATATTTTAGAATCTATGCATTAAAATTTGATGAGACTCTAGTTTCACCATCTTCAAATTCCTCAGCTTTAGCCGCTATAGGTGCCCTAATGTGAAGATTAGTAAAAATAATAATTTCAATGTCCAGCTTTGGCCAAAATTGTAAACCACTATTATGGGATCACCCCTTTAGCTTTCAGCTCTTCTAAACAATTGGTATCATAGCTTTGGTTCCTTGAAGAAGAGCTTAACCGCTTGAGGTAGATCTGATGGAGCAAAAATTTAAAATCCCTATGTTTTATGGATCTGACTATAGTGAGTGGAAAGTGGAAATGAGAGGTTACATAATCTCTCTTGGTTACAAGACCTAGAAGGTTGTGGAAACAAATTATGTTGCACCAGAAAGTGATCCTTCTTCTGTAGATGATATTTCTACCTATAAGGAAAATGAGAAAGCAAGGCATGCAATCTACAGTGATTTATCTAAGACTAAGTGAACAAAAGTTATTTCTTTGGCCACTGCTTATGAATTTTTGAAAAAGTTGGAAGATATCTATGAAGGAAATGATAGAGTGCAATTTTCAAAGAAGCTAACAGCTAAGTGTAGGTATGAGAACTTGAAGATGGAAGAAGGTGAAGATATTGCAAGCTATTCCTAGAGGGTTGATATTGTAGTGAATGAAGATAAGAATCAAGGTGGTACTTTGACTGATGAAGATGTGATGGAGAATATTTTGATGACTCTACTAGAGAGTTATAGTGATAAGGTTATAGCTATTGAAGAAGTGTATGATCCTAAGAAGTTTACTAAAGAATAGCTATTTTTCACCTTGACTACATTTGAGATGAGGAAGTTTGGAAAGAAAGAGAAGATACAATCATCCTTTAAAGCTACAAAGATAGAGGATGATACATATAGTGATAATTGAAAAGAGTTGGAAGCAAAATTTACAAGGAAGTTGAAGAAAGGTATTGGTAAGTACAAAGGTATGTTTCGTTTTAAATGTTTCAGTTGTGGAAATATTGGTCACTATGCTTCAAGATGTCCAAATAGAGTTATACACAAGAAGAACATAGATAATAGAGACAAAAAAGGATAAGAAATTAAAGAGATTTTATCATGTTAGAGAAGATACTAGGATCTCTGATGATGAATGCTTGTTTTTAGCTTTAGAGAATAAATCTGTGTCTACTAACTCTAGAAGATGTGCAAGGGGAAGTGGTCTGGAGAACAAGAAGGATGAGATGGAAGGTACTCTAGTTACTACATTTCATGCTAGACAAGACGAAGACTATTGGGTGATTGATAGTGGCTACTCTAATTACATGACCGGAGAAAAAAGTAAGTTCACTAACCTTGAAAAGTATGATGGTGGATTAGTCATGTTTGGAGATGATTTTGGAGCAAAGATTGTTGGAAAATGAACTATTAGTTTTTATGGAAAATACAGTACCGATGTTTTCTATTATGTTAAGGGCTTAAGGAATAATATTTTGAGTGTTGGAAAAATGTGTAGCAAAGGATTCAAGCTTGTGTTTCAGGTTAACACTTGTGAGATCAGAAAAGAGTCTGGAATTGTGGTTGTTGTAGGAAGGAGAACATATGGAAACATTTATTAGCTTAAGGGTGTTCATGATTAGTGTCTTGTATCTCAAGTTAATGAAAGTTGACTATGGCATCAGAGGATGGGACATGTAAACTTTGATAATTTTATCAGGACCAATTCAAGAGATGTTGTCCAATATCTTCCTAAAATCACAAATCCTACCAATAATGTTTGCAGAAGTTGTCAGTTGGGAAAGAAAACAAGATGCAATTTCAAAGGAAAAGAACAATCAACTATTGAAATGTTGGAATTGGTTCATATTGACCTCTGTGGTCCTACAAGAACTTGAAGTCTTAATAGTGATAGGTATTTCATGCTCCTTATTGATGATTATTCTAGAATGGCATGGGTTACATTTCTTAGGGAGAATGTTCAAGCTCTTGATAGATTCAAAGTGTTCAAGACAAGGGTAGAGAATGAAGTGTACATGGAACAACCAAAGGTATTTCAATTATTAGAAAAACTAGATATGGTCTGTAAATTGAAAAAGGCATTGTATGGACTCAAACAAGCTCCTAAAGCATGGTACGCAAGATTGGATAGATATTTGACACAACAAAGATTCAACAAAGGCTCCACAGACAGTAATCTCTATTTCAAGTTTGAAGGAAAAAAAATGTTGATATTAGTTGTGTGTGTTGATGCTATAATCTTTGGAGGAAATGAATGTATGTGTAATAGATTTGTAGAGGAGATGCAAAAAGAATTTCAAATGTCTATGATTGGTGAGTTCAATTTCTTCCTTGGGCTATAAGTGAATCAAACTGATAAGGGGATATTCATTTCGCAATCTAAGTATGGCAAAGATTTGTTGAAGAAGTTTGTAATGGATTACTTCAAACTAGTTAATACCCCTATGGTGACTAGATGCAAGCTGAGTAAAGATGATGAATCTGCTAAAGTTGATCAGAGCATGTATAGATCCATGATTGGTGGATTGTTATATCTTATTGCTACAAGATCGGATATCATGCATGTAGTATATTTGGTTACAATATTTCAAGCAGAACCTAAAGAAGAACATGTTACAGTTGTGAAGAGGATATTCAAATATATTAAGCACACTCCAGATTATGGCTTGTGGTATCCTAAGGATACTGATTTTACTTTAAATGCTTACACTGATGCAAATTGGGTTGGTTGTGTAGATGGTCGGAAGAGTACAAGTGGTGTTGTTTTCTTTCTTGGAGGAAGATTGGTTTCATGGCTAAGCAAGAAATAAGATTCAATGTCTTTATCCACTACAAAAGCTAAGTACATTGTTGTAGCACCTTGCTACACATAGGTTTTATGGATGAAGCAAACATTGAAGGACATAGAAGTGATGTGTGATGATCATATTCCTATATTTTGTGATAATACAAGTGCTATAAACATTTCAAATAATTTGGTGATACATTCAAGGACAAAACATATATCTATCAAATATCATTTCTTGAGGGAGAAGTTATTGGAGAACAAAGTCAAGTTGGAGTATGTGTTTACAAAGGATCAAATTGTAGATATATTTACTAAGGCTCTTCCAAAGTATACTTTTGAGTATCTTAGGGAGAATTTGGGGTTCATTGGCCCTCCTTTGAACTAGGTGCGCATGGACTTGCATCAATCCAATGGATCTATAGATTCTTCATTTGTCTGGATTGATGAATGGGTCTACTCTGCATGGGAGTAGAAAGTTTCATTGTTGCAGTATGAGATGTGTGGGTGTACTCCTAAGGGGAAGTGATTGGAGCTTTTGGATTTTTCCATTGATTTCAAAGGGGGAGAGAGATTCTTTTGAAAAATAGTGAAAGAGAAAAGGGGGAGAGAAAAATAAGTAGCTAAAAAAGGGGGAGATTATTGGGTGTGCATGAATGTTGTGTAGGTTGTCTAATCTAAAAAAAGGGAGAGTGTTTCTTTGATAGTTTTTCACATCATGTGTTGCCATCAATGAGAAAGGGGGGGATTGTTACAAGTATGAGCAAGTTTGGTGGTGTGTTCATTAATGTTGTCATTGATGTTAAAATAGTACAAGGTGTTGCAAGTTGTGCATGTATAGATGAGATGTTGCAATTACATGAAGCTATCTTTTTGATGTTGCAGGTGTGTTGATATGTTGAGTTGCCAAGTTTTTTTGATAAATAGTGAAGACAGAGTTGTGTATGCATTCATAATGTGCTGTAGTATGTGCTTTACATTTCTTTTGTGTTGATCCTATGCTTGTATAGATCTAAAGTGTTGTTTATGGGTATCTGTTGGTGGTATCTCTTGGATTGTAGTTTCTAGTTTGATGGAGAGTGAAAGTTGTGTTCATCAGTGTGTGAACTAGTTTGGCAGAGTTTTTTGTATGTGGACTGGGAGAAAATTTTCTACTCCACAGTCCTCTATTGATTTGTTTATGGTCTTATGGATCTGGATGAAGGCTTGTAATGATGTTATTTGTGTTTTGGAAAAAAAATTCATGTTTTGGTGCTCTAGAAGACGTGTTCTAGTATTATTGTGTGTCTGTACAGTCTGAATGGACTGATGGAAGGTGTTCTGTGTATGGAATTTTTTGCATTTGTTGCAGATGAATCTGAAGGTATTTGAGATGTGTTCTCATGCATGGTGAAGTGTTTTATGTGGTTTCATGTTATCTTCTTGTTTTGGAAGTGTATACTTCAAAGTTCATTTGTATTTCCATTAGGTTTGGTTGACCTAGTGTCTACACTTCATACGAAGAATAAGTATCAATTAAGGAATCATGTGATTAATCTAAGATGTTTTTTTGGGTCTTGGTTAAGTGTTGGTTTGGTCTTCTCTCATTCCTTTCCACTATAGGAATGTTGAGTTTCTGACCTAATTTGAATTTTTAAAATGAAGTGTTTGTAGCTAACCTTGGATAAAGTTTCTAAGGTTGAATATGGTATAAATACAAGTTGAGATGTTATGAATTTATGTATCAAATGCCATAGGTTTTAGAAGCAGAGTTGTGCGAAAGTGAGCTGAGGTAGCAGTACTTTAATGTGCCATATCTTTGAAAGCAATGAGTTGATGGTGTCTACAATCTTCTAATCAAGGTTGTTGATGTGTGTAACTTGTTGTGGTGGATCTTTTCTGTTATCTTTTGTATCTATAGGTAGTGATCCTCCTTGTTAGACAGTGAGTCATTTTTGTAGGTATTGAGCCTCTTTGTATTTGGTTTTGGAATTACTTGATATTGTGAGTTAATCCTCACCATGGTTTTTCCCTCATTAGATTTTCCACATAAATTAGGTATCTCTTGTGTTGATTTTTCATTTCGTTATTTTCATTTCATGTTCATACTTAATAACATATTAGAGTGGTTGTGAAGTTGATAAGTGTTTGAGATTTGAGATTGTGTTTAGTGACAACTAATTCACCCCCCCTCTCAGTTATCTTGTTCCTTTCAACATATTCTTAAGTGCTAAACCATACACTCTCAACCCTTAACCCTATACCTTATACCCTAATCCCTATACCCAATGTCTTAAACTATAATCTTTATACCCTATATACTTAACCTTATACCCTCAACCTTGAATATTATCCCTCAAGCCTCAACCCTAAACCTAACCTTCAATCTTGTACCCTAAACCCTAAATCCTAAAACCTAAACCATAAGTCCTAAACCTAATACCCTTAACCTTATACCCAATATCCTTAACCCTGATCTCTACAACCTATACACTTAACCATGTATCATCAACCCTAAACACTATCCCTCAACCCTTAACCCTATACCTTAAAACATAAATATTACACCCTCAAACCTAATCCCTATACCTTATACCCAAAACCCTCAACCCTATAACCAATATCCAAAACCCTAATCCCTATACCATATACACTTAACCATAATCCCTATACCATATACACTTAACACTATACCCTCAACCCTGAACACTATCCCTCACCCCTCATACCTATACCTTAAACCCTAAAACCTACACCATAAAACTTCATCCCTATACCCTCAACCTTATACCAAATATCCTAAACCATAATCCTTATACCCTATACACTTAACCCTATAAACTCAACCCTATACCTTAAACACCAAACCTTACACCCTCATCCCTCACAAGAGGAGAGAGAAAGAGGGGGAGGGAGGAGGGGAGAGAGAGAGGGAGATGATAGATAGAGAGTAGAGATGGAAGGAGAGAATGAGAGAGAAATAATGGGATGGAGAGAGGGAAAAAGAGAGAGGGAGAGAGAGGGAGAGAGAGAGAGGTATGGAGGGAGAGAGTGGGAGATAGAGAGCAATAGATAGAGACTAGTAGAGAGAGACTAGTAGGCAATTATGGATGGAGAGGTAGGTAGAGAGGGAGGGAGAGAGGTGAGATCAAGATAAATAGATAGAGTGATGGATAGAGAGGTAGGTAGAGAGGGAGAGGGGAGATAAAAATAAGTAGAGAGAGAAGCGGTAGAGAGAGGAGAGAAAGAGAGTAGAGAGGGAATGAGGGAGGGAGAGAGATTTGAGATAGAGAGGTGTAGAGAGAGAGTGGTAGGGTGTGATGGATGGAGATGTAGGTCGAGAGATGGATTGGGAGATATAGAATGGATAGGGAATAAGTGAGGGAGGGAGAAGTATGGAGGGAGAGAGAGGGAGGTGAGAGAGAGGTGAGATAGAGAGAAATAGAGAGAGTGGTAGGGAGTGATGGAGGGAGAGGTAGGTAGAGATAGGGAGAGGGGAGATAGATAGAAGTAGAGAGGGAAAGTGAGAGGGACGGAGACAGGGAGGGAGAGAGAGAGAGAGGGATGGAGGGAGAGAGAGAAAGAGAAGGATGGATAAGTAGAGAGGTATTTCTTGAGTTCAAGGGAGAGATATTTGGATAAAGGGATGGAGATTACTGAAATTTGATATCTTGATTATTAAAATTTGGCATGTTGATTCTTGAAATTTGAGTAACTCTGAAAAATTATAAGATCATCCAAAAACTAGAATTTGCATTATAACTCCTAGAGATTTGAAACCATTGTCAAACATCCCAAAACTATGTACATGAAATATAACTTAAATTATAATAAAGTAAATTTCCATATGTAAATTTCAACTTGAATATTTATTTCATGTATATAGTTTCCCTAAAAGGTAACAAGATGAAAGAGAAAAAGAGAGAAGATACAAATTCAATGCAGACCATAACACACTCATTTTTCATCCTGCTTTGGTAATCCTTGAGATTTTATCTTGGATTTCCAACCCAAAGGCTTGGACTTCCTTTTTGATGCCCAAAAACATGTTTTTTCATATTTTACAAAATTTCACATAATCTCATTCATGCTAACCATCAACTTTGCATTTGTTTCAAGGTCAAGTAAAACAAATACATGGATAATGTTAATCTCTCTCTTAGCTATTTAATGGTGCATTTTTTTTAACATTTTGAATATGTTAAGGCTTTCATCTTTAATTTTGTTTGTTTGTGTGTCTGTTTTTTGTCAAAAACCAATGTTTGGTATTTTTTACTTTATTTTTTAATCGTTCATTAAAATTTCAAATAAATTAAATTTTAATAAACTAGGCTCCATTCTACACATCTTCAATTTTTTTAATTTCGATTAGTTTTTTAAAATTATAGGGGTAGCATGACAAAATTTATATTTTTCAGGATGTCTCCACTTTAAAAATTAGTAAATTATCATATATTCATTAAAAAATTATTAGAAAAATCAGTCATAAACTACATGCTATTAGATAATTTCTCACCAAAGTGATTTTAAAATAGTAAAAAATGTTAGCCTTTTGAGGGAGCCAAATAGATGTTATGTTATATTTTTCTAACAAAAATAGGACCAATATATGTGACTCCCTTTCTTGAACCTCTTAACCTCTACCATTTTCAAATTAAATTAGTAGTTTAGAAAGTAGATTTAGAGCACTATGACCCTTGTTTTTGATAAATCTGTAAATTTTAAGTGTAACTATCTTCAATTTCTCATCCAAGGTCAATATCTCCTAATTTCAAAAAAAAGTGGTCACTCAAGACCCCCTTTTGGCCCCTCATCTATGTGCACTTACGTGGGAGAAAACCCTCACACTCCGAAAGTTTCCTAATATATTATTCATAATTCAACAAGATTACAACATCCTTGCAGACCTATATTTCTCATAGGAGTATCACCAACCATATATTCAAAGAAAACTAAGTAGATATAAGTCTCTTTCATATAACCTCCCTCTCATGCACCTAATATATATGTGATACAATACATGAGACCATAAATAAGTATTACAAAACCATGAGCTAAAACCACCTAAAAAGTGGCACACATCCTTATCTCCAAAAATAGATGCCTATGATATCTCAAAACACACACCATTATATGTAATTCCCCATTTACAACTCATTTTTGTGTCCAACATGTTTTTACATCTCCCATTTCAAGAGACTGAAGTTTTAGAGGCCATAACTTTTGATTCCAATATCCAATTGTTGAAGTGTTTGAACTATCAAAAATCTCATGAAGCACTCTAACAAGCTATAATTGAATACATTGGGTAAAACCACTCTCATGCCCAAAAAATTCCCCTAAGGCATTCAAAATGAACTTTTAAAAATTTAAAAGTGAAAAAATTAGTATCTTCAAATCTACACATGATCTAATGTCGAAACTTTACAAGCATACTTATTTAGCCAATCTAAAGCTTTGGAAAAAAATCACATCAATTCATGCTAAAATGTAAAATTACTATAAATATTAACCTCACATAATTGCAAGATCGAGACACTATTTTTGTAACATTCCCAACTTGTCAAACAACTTGCAAGAGCAAAGGGTGTATTAACACTATAATTTAGTTGCTAGTGGCCTTGAGGCTCATATACTCATAACATGATCCAAAATTTTATGTGCTCATAGACTTGGTTAAAGAATCTACAACATTCATCAAATTTTATACCTTAACCAACTTCACATTACCATCCTTGACCATATGTCTAATAAAATGATACTATACATCAATGTTCTTAGTTCTAGTGTGAAATGTTGGGTTCTTAGCTAGGCACATTACACACTGACTATCACAATAAATTATCACTATACCTTGTTTAATTCCAATATATGAACACAATTTGTTAAGAAAAATGTATTTTTCACAAGTATGAGTAGCTATCATATACTCAAGTTGAGTAGTAGAAAAAGCATCCACAAGTGGTCACTTATCCAATTGATTGCTCCACAAAATAAAGTAAACACATAAGCACTAGTGGATCTCTTTCTATCAACATCACTTGCTCGGTCTAAATCCAAAAAACCATGAATATCAATGGAATTCCCATCTCCCACCATATTACCATGATAACACAGAGGAATACTTTGCTCAGTTCCCTAAAAAATTTACAGAAAATATTTTAACTACATCCCAATAAATTATACCAGGATTAGACATATATATGGAAAGAACTCCCACTACTTGGGTAATTTCTTGTCTAGTGGAGACTATAGTATACATCAAACTTCCAACTACACTTTGGTAAGGCACTCTAGTCATGTATTCCATCTCTAATGGGGATGTTGGGTAATCTAAGCTAGATAACTTTATTCCAACTATACAAGGAACACAAAATGTTCTACAATCCTACATGTTAAACCTTTGTAAAATTGAATTAACCTACTTACTCTAGCTAATCCTTAGCTTTCTATTCACTCTATTTTTATTTCCATCCCAAAAATGTGTTTAGTTGCATGAAAATATTTCATTTCAAATTTAGTTGCAAGTTGAGACTTAAGTTCTGAAATCATTCCTTTATGTTTACCAATAAATAACATATCATCAACATATAATGCAATAAATAAGAAATGATCACCATAAAATTTATAATAAACACAATGATCTGATTTAGAATGGTCAAAATCCCAAAATATTGACACTATGTATCAAATTATTTGTATCACATATTAGGACTCTATTTGAGGCCACACAAATATTTCTCGAATTTATAAAACAAATTACTTTTACATTTCACCATGTAGTGATTTGGCTATGCCATGTAAATATCCTCCTCTAAATCACCATTAAGGAAATATATTTTCACATCCATTTTCTCAACCTCTAGATCATAAGTTATAGCAATAGAAAGTATGAATCTAATGGATATCATTTTTTTAATAGGATAAAATATTTCACCATAATCAACACCCTCAACCTAAGAGTAACCCTTCACAACCAACCATACTTTGTACTTCTCAATAGCTCAATTTGGACCCATTTTTTTCTTAAACACCAATTTGCAACCAATAGGCTTTTATCCTTTGGGCAATGGTACAAGATCCCATGTATCATTCTTTTTAAAAGCTTCCATTTATTCATCAATATAAATTTTCTAGGATTCTACATAATGCATATGTAATGCCTCTTAATTACAAATTTGGGTTCATCAACGTTAGTATTCAAAGAAAAAATATATCTCTAATAAGTGAAGACCTTTCAAGTGGTTATATCTACCTGTAGACCTTCAAAAAAGTTGATTTGGAGGTTCCTCTTCCTTATCTGATGATTTTGAGCTAGATCAGAGCCTGGGTAAGTGCATAAAGATGAGGGGCCAGAAAGGGGTCTTAAGTGGCCACTTTTTTTTTTGAAATTAGGAAATACTGGCTTTGGATGAGAAATTGAGGATAGTTACACTTAAAATTTTAAGATGCAACAAAAACAAGGGTCATAGTGCTCCAAGTCTACTTTCTAAACTACTATTTTTTTTTTCAAAATGGTAGAGATTAAGGGGTTCAAAAAAAGGAGCCACAAAAATTGGTGATGTTTTTGTTGATAAAACATAACATAGTTTATGTTGTGGCTCCCTCAAAAGGTTAACCTTTTCTTAGTATTTTTAAAACCTCTTCAGTGAGAAATTAGTTAACAATGTCTAGTTTATGCCCGATTTTTCTAATAATTTATAAATGAATACATGATTTTTTACTAATTTTGAAAGTGGACACATTTGGAAAAATAGAAATTTGGTTGTTCTAGGTACCTGTATAATTTTTAAAAGTAATAGAAAATCATTTTTTTGAATATGTGAAGAATGCAGTATAGTTTATAAAAATGTAATTTATTTGAAATTTCAATGAATATTTAAAACTAGTGTAAAAAATACCAAACTTTGATTTTTGACAAAAAAACAAACACACAAACAAAAGAAATGAAAGATGAAAGCCTTAACAAATTCAAAATGTAAAAAAAATTACATTGTTAAATATCTAACAGAGAGCTTAACATTACCTAGGTGATTTTTTACTCAACCTTGAAACACATACAAACCTAATGATCAGCATGCACAAGACTATGTGAAATTTTGTAGAATATGCAAAAACATGTTTTTGGACATTGGGAAGGTAGTCCAATACTTTGGATTGGAAATCAAAAAGAGAATCCAAGCCAAAGGCTTGGGGATTCCCAAAGCAAGGCATAATGCACTCACATTGTGTCACAGTTTTGACATAACACAAGCAAATTATAACACACTCGCATTATTTCTTGCTTAATATTTTTGTACATGTGTTTATATGAATGTGTGTAGAGTGTAAGAATGTTTGTATTTCATATAACATGAGTGAGATATAACTCAAGCATGTTATAACATAGTTTCATTATGTCCCGTTTTATGTTTTTTTGTATGTTTGTATAAATATTTGTTTTATGTATGTGTGTTTGTATATATATTTTTTATATGTATGCTTGTATTTATGTATGTATATTTGTATGTTTGAATTCATGTATGTTTGTATGTGTGATTGTATGCTTGTATGTATGTATGAATTTATGTATGTATATATAAATGTACGTAAGTATGCATGTATGTATGCATGTATGCATGTATGTATGTATGAATGTATGTTCAGGGTTGAGGGTATAGGGTTAAGTGTATAGGGTATAGAGACTAGGGTTTAGGGTACAAGGTTGAATGTAGTGTTTACATTTTAAGCATAGGGTTGAGGGTTTATGGTTGAAGGTATAAGGTTAATTTTATGGGCTATAGGGATTAGGATTAAGGGCATTGGATATTGGTTTTAGGGTTGAGAGTGTAGGCTTTAGTGTTTAAGAACAAGGTTAAGGGTATAGGATTAAGGGACAATTTTCAAGGTTTAAGGTATTAGTTTGAGGGTATAGTGTATAGGGATTAGGTTTGAGAGTGTAGGGTTTAGGGATTAAGGTATGGTGTTGAGGGTTGAGGGATTAAGGTATGGTGTTGAAGGTTGAGGGATTAAGGCTTAAGTATAGTGTTGAGGGTATAGGGTTGAGGTTTGAGGGTTTACAATTGAGGGATAATGTTCAAGGCTGAGTGTCTAAGGTTAAGTGCATATGGTATATGGATTAGGGTTTAAGATATTGGGTATAGGGATGAGGGTTGATATTCTAAGGTTTAGGTTTTAGGGTAGAGGGTAGAGGGTGTAGGGTATAGGGTATAGGGATTAAGTATTGGGTTGATGGTATAAAGTATATGGTTGAGGATATAAAGCATAGGATGAAGGGTTGAAGGTATAGGTTATAGGGATGAGGGTTGAGGTTGTAGAGTTTAGGGTTGAGGGTTGATGGATTATGGTTGAAGTATAGGGTATGGGGTAGAGTGTTGAGGGTTGGGGGATTGAGGGCTTAAGTATTGGATTAAGGGTAAGGGGTATAGGGTTCAAGGATTAAGGGTATAAGGCATAAGGTGAAAGGTTGAGGAATTGAGAGTATAAGAATAGGGTTGAGGGTTGAGGGATTGAGGGTATAAAAAATATGGTGAAGGGTTGAGGGTATAGGGTATACGAATGAGGGCTGAGGTTGTAGGGTTTAGGGTTGATGGATTAGGGCTTAAGTATTAGGTTGAGGGTATAAGGCTTAGGGTGAATGTAGAGGGTATAGGGTATAGTGTTAAGTGTTGAGGGTATAGGGCATAGTGTTAAGTTTTTATAGTATAGGGTATATGGATGAAGGTTGAGGGTGTAGGGTTTAGAGTTTAAGGTATATTGTTTAGGGTTTAAGGTATAGGTTTGAGGATTAAGGGATTAGGGATTAACTCTAGGGTTGATGGTATAGGGTATACGGTTGATGGTTGAGGTTGTAGGGTTTAGGGTTTAAGGTATAGGGATGATAATTTAGATATTAGGTCTTAAGTATAGGGTTGAAGTTATAGGATATAGGGTAGAGGGTTGAAGGTTTACAGTTGAGGGATAATGTTTAGTGTTGAGTGTCTAAGTTTAAGTGTATAAGGTATAGGGGTTAGGGTTTACGATATTGGGTATAATATTTAGGGATTAGATTGAGGGTATAAGGCATAGGGTAAACGATTGAGAGTGTATGGTTTAGGGTTTAAGTATAAGGTTGAGGGACAATATTCATGGTTTATGGTATAAGGTATAGGATGAGGGTTGATGTTGTAGGTTTTAGGGTTTAAGGTATAGGGTGAGGGTTGAGGGATTAGGTCTAAAATATAGGGTTGACAGTATAGGGTATAGGGTGGAGGGTTGAGGGTATAAGGCATAGGGTGAAGGTATAGGGTATAGTGTTAAGTTTTGAGGGTATAGGTTATAACGTGTTGAGGGTATAGAGTAGAGTGATGAAGGTTGAGGGTTGAGGGCATAGGGTATAGTGTTAAGTGTTGAGGGTATAGGCTATAGGGATGAGGGTTGAGGTTATAGGGTTTAGGGTTTAAGGTATAGGGCTTAGGGTATAAGGTTAATGTATAGGTTATAGTGTTAAGTATTGAGGGTATAGGATATAGGGTATAGTGTTAAAAGTGTTGAGGTTATATTTTATTGGGGTGATGGTTGAGGTTGCAGGGTTTAGGGTTTAATGTATAGGGTGAGGGTTGAGGGATTAAGGGTATAAGGCATAGGGTGAAGGGTCGAGGGATTGAGGGTATAAGGTATAGGATTTAGGGTATAAGGCATAGGGTGAAGGGTTGAGGGGTTTAGGGTTTAAGGTATATGGTTTAGGTTTGATGGACTAGGGATTAAGTATTGGGTTGAGGGTAAAGGGTATAGTGTTGAGTTTTAAGGGTATAAGACATAGGGTATAGGGTATAGTTTATATGGTTGAGGTTTGAGGGATTGAGGGTATAGGGATGAGGGTTGAGGTTTTAAGGTATAGGGTTTAAGGAATAGGGTATAGGGTTGAGGGATTGAGGGTATAGGGTAAAATGTTAAGTTTTGAGGGTATAAGGCATGGGGTGAAGGTATAGGGTATATGGTATATTATTAAGTGTCGAGGGTATAGGGTATAGTGTTAAGTGTTAAGGGTATAGGGTATATGGATGAGGATTTTTGTTGTAGGTTTTAGGGTTAAGGTATAGGTTATAGTGTTAAGTGTTGATGGTATAGGGTTTAGGGTATAGGGTATAGGGTTGAGGGTTGAGGGTTGAGCGATTGAGGGTATAGGGTATAGGTATGAAGGTTGAGGTTTTAGGGTTTAGAGATGAGGGTTGAGGTTGTAGGGTTTAGGGATGAGGGTTGAGGTATTAGGGTTTAATTTTTAAGGTATAGGGTGAGGATTGAGTGATTAGGGTTGAAGTATATGGTTGAGGGTATAGGGTAAAGGGTTGAGGGTTGAGGGTATAAGGAATAGGGTGAAGGGTTGAGGGATTAATGGTATAAGGCATAAGGTTGAGGGTTGAGGGCTTGGGGATTGAGGGTATAGGGTATAGGTATGAGGGTTGAGGTTGTAGGGATGAGGGTTGAGGTTGTAGGGTTTAAGGTATAGGGTTTAGAGTATAGGGTTAAGTTATACGGATGAGGGTTGAGGTTGTAGGGTTTAGGGTTTAAGGTATAGGTTTTAGGGTATACAGTTAAGGTATAGGGTTAAGGTATAGGGTATAGTGTTACATGTTGAGTGTATAGAGTACAGTGTTAAGGTATAGGGTATATTGTTTAGGGTTTAAGTTATAGGGTTGAGGGTTATGTATAGGTTCGAGTGTATAGGGAATTATGGTGAAACTTCATATCACATAAAAAATTAGACATACATAGCACTTACAAGATGTCATAATTCCATGAAGAAATTTCTCATAGATGTACCTCAATCCAACCCCCTATTGACACATGATGACAGTCAAAAAACCTTTACAAATTAACTTTTTCAAAATGAGAGTGCACTTTTAAAAAGTTCAAATTTTGTCATTTTTAGAGCAAGCCAAAATGTGATTGCATTATAACAGGAGTATTTTATAATGAAAGTACATTTTGGCTTGCTCTAAAAATAATAAAAAAAGGTAGGACACCTATAATCCAAGTCTACATGCTTTGTTATTCTCTTTCTTCTATATGTTGATAAAAAATTGCTTTTTCATGGTGTTAGAGAAATAACATGCAGTTTTTACACATTCCACCACCCTTGCAGCATCTTTTTTTGGTTTTCCAACTTAGGAAATGCGAAATAATAGAGTTTTTACATAAAATTTGATTATATGAACTCAATTTTTTATGCTTTTAGTGTTGCAATTTTAATTATGATTTTATTGCTATAATTTCACATTATAGATTGGTTAATTCTATAGTTTTTAGTATCTCTATTAGAGTTATATAGAATTGAACATTGAGAAGGAAGTAAGTTCATGAAAAGCTAAAATTATTGAGGAGTTTGATGCAAGAAGAAAAACAAACTACACATAATTGGGTAGTTTCTCAAATCAAATCTCGGATTTTAAGGTATTTCAAGTCTTTATACATGTGATTTACATTTTCCTTCATTCTCTTATGTTTCTTTATCACTTATTATCACACATGCTTAATATAATGCTTTTATTTTATTATCATGTTGATTTGAGGATTAGATTTTGCTAAGTATTGAAAATTTTGAGTGCTCAACATACATAGCTTAATCAAATGCATTAGATTTTGCTAAGGGATTAGATTAGATTTTGTTAATATAAATAAACATAATATTAATCATAGATTTAACTTTATTAGGTCTTTCAAAAATATCTTAGGAAATTCATAGCTTCATTGGGATTGTCACAACTTCAATATGGCAGTCCTAATGAATCTATGAACTCAACATTCCTTCTAATTACAATATTTTTTGTGATAGGGTTTTACAATTTTATGCCTTGGCTTCCTTAGTGTTGTTTATGAAGATGCACTTCTTCTATCATCCAATTTATGTATTATTTTCTTTTGTCACAATTGCATATTCCATGTATCCTATAAAATTTGAAGTGCTTTATGCTCCATTTGCATTTCTTTCATTCTTCTTGTGAAATCATGTCACACACAGCCTTTGTGGGACATCTATTTGGAAACTATAGTATTGTTGCAAGAACTCCACATTAATATTCATTTGGAATCCTCTTAACCTTCAACATATTTCTTGCAATATCCTTGATGGCACTATTCTTTGTCTTTGATATAATATCTTTTTGTTAGGTATCATTAGTTGTAAACTCTCTATTAAAGCTTTCATTCTTGCAAAAAATTGAGAAACTATTTGGAGGATTACTCACCTCTTCTATCTACTCTTAACTTGAACTTAAAGAGTTTCTATATTCCTTCTCAACTAGGGACTTGAATTCTTTGAACTTATTAAAAGTTTCAGATTTATGCTTCAAGAAGTAGACCCATGTATTTTAGCTATAGTCATCAATGAAGGTCATACCATACTGATTTTTATTTAGGGTGATAGTTTTCATGGGGTCACAAAAGTCTAAATGCATCAACATGCTAAATGTCTAAAGTCACACAAGTCTAAATTCATTACAAGTTATCCCTCCTCATGCTTTGTGTTTCCCTCTTAATGCACAAACTTGTGAATCAATAAAAAATTCCTTAGTTTCGTATTCATTCCTACCCCTTCGCATGCCCTTTGCTACCCTCTTCATGCAAAAACTTGATAATTAGTAAAAAAATTATTAGTTTCATATTACTTATTGCCCCTCCTCATTCCCTTTGCTACCCTCTTCATGCCCATTTCTACCCCTCCTCATGCCTCTTTTGGACTATCATACATTATGTATATTACAATTTCATGGGTCAGTGTAGGATCATGGGGGTCCAAACTAGGCCTCTAAGTGGCGATGAAAATTAAAAAAATCAAATTCAGGAAACTTGACATAAAAATTTGAATAGGTTACTAACATAAGGGTATGTGCAGGCTTATGATGGGCCAAAAAGTGGTGATATGATGGGTATGTGTAAGGTATGTGGCTAACAATTTTTTTTAACCCAAAATTGATGAAATAAAAAGGGTTTTTAAAGGAGATTGTCAGCTTTCCACCAATATAAATTATGTTTTACTTTTAATTTAATAAATAATTATTATTCATTTTCTATTTGAATTATGACTAAAGTCTTGACTAATAGGCTAATTGAAAAACATCTATAGCTTTCAAGCGGTATGCATTTTTGAATCTGAAACATGTGTCACATTCTATGCTTCACATAATATAAGATTAAAAACAAAAAATTGAATTTCATGAATTTTTGACCAAGTTAAGGTGGCAGACATATGAATTTTTATATTTTTTAAAATTTGTAATAAAAAATTCATAATTAATTATTTACTTGGAAAAAAATTACAAAAAATATGCATCACATCGAGACATGAGTTCTCTACTTATATCTAAAATATGATAAAGAATATTATTATTTTTATTGTGGTTAGGGTGGTCAAGCAGGATACTACTTCTTAGTTTTTCCACGAAATTTAAATACTCTTTTGCATTGAAATTTCAAATTTTCACCATATAGATTTTTTTAAATAAACCTAGTAGTTTAGAAACTACATTCAATTTGCTACAGATTATATTCTTACATTTTTTGAAATAATATAGATAAATTTTACATCAAGTTGCCTAACTCTTATTTTTCTAAATTTTTTGCCACTTAGGGCATGTTTTTTCCATGATGATCCTCACATACCCATAATTTGAAAAATATGTAAGAACAAAAGTTGTAGCAAATTGAATTAGTTTCTAGGCAACTAGTCCTTTTTGGAAAAAAGTAAATCTTGTAAAAAAATAAAATTTCAATGCAATGGTACTAAATTTTCAGGAAAAAGATAAGAAGCAGGTGTATGTTTGACCACCCTAAGTACAAGAAAAAAATAATATTCTTTTCTAAATCTTTTAATATAAGTGGAGGACATATGCTCGGATGTGCTGGATTTTTTTTTGTAATTTTTTTCCATGTAAATAATTAGTTATGATTTTTTTATTACAACATTTTAGAATTATTAAAACATGTGTGTCTGACCACCATAACTTGGTCAAAACATTATGAAATTCAATTTTTTTTATCCTATAGTATGTAAAACATAGAATGTTATGCATCTTGTAGGTTCAAAAAATGTTAAGTAGTTTGAAAGTTATAGAAGTTTTTCAATCAACCTATCAATCAGGACTTTAGTCGTATTGTATGTAGAAAATCAATAATTATTTATTAAATTCAAAATAAGGCATAACTTATATTGGAGGAAAGCTGACATTTTTTCTATAAACCCTTTTCATTTCATGAAATTCAGATAAAAAAAAAGTCGTCAGCCACAAGGGAATTTGGCAATCCCAAGCCAAAAACTAAGGAAATTTTCAAAACACGTTATTTGGGTTGACTTTCCAGGTTTGGCAATCCCAAGCCAAAAACCAAGGAAAACTTGAGGGAAATCCCAAGGCCACAAATTTTGTTAGACAAAATGGATATTTGTTTTGTTTTCAAGATGGATACCCGTTTTGGAAAGTGGGAACCCCTTTTTTTGAAAAACAAAACATATATCTGTTTGAAACGGATATCCATTTTGAAAAAGATAACGGATATATATTTGAAATGGATATCCATTTTGAAAATCAAAACGGATATCCATTTTGAAGACCTAAAAAATCCTCTTTAGTAAAATGAGCATAACTTTTGCGTTTCTTATCAAACTTTTGATTTTTTATAGGTGTTGGAAAGGTGATTGAGAGCTCTACACAATGGACTAGGTAGTGTTTCTATATTGTATATAATTTTAATCATTTTAACTTCATATTTCATTTTTCAAACATCAAATGCTCACTACTTCCGCATGCAAAGTCTCTTTTTCATTATTTTTTTTGTAACACTCATCTCAAAATAATTGAAACATTAGAAAAATTAATCAATAATGAAATATTTATATTTTTTGTAGTAAGGAGATGAACAAATATTCATAAATCATCATATCTCTCTATCCCTTTCTCTACCTCTCTATATTTCAGTATGTTTGCCCTTATGATTTGGACCTATCCCTCCACTTGTTTCTCCTTCCCTCCCTCACTCTCTTTTTACCTCTTTAGACCTCTCCTTATCAATTTATGGAACTCTAGAATTAACTATCTACTTCTCCATCCCTCCCTCCTTCCTTCTCTTTTTATCCCTCTTTAGACCTCTCTCTCTTAGGTCCCTCCCACTCCCTCTCCCTCTCTCTCCCTCTCCATCTCCCTCTTACTCTCTATCTCCCCCTCCCCCCCTCTCTCTCTCTCCCTCCCTTTGAATTATCCCTCTCTCTCTCTCTCTCAAGTATCTATCTCTCTCCCACAATCTCTCTCTCAGGTCCTTTCCACTCCCTCTCCCTCTCTCCCTCTCTCTCCCTCCCTTTGAATTCTCTTCCCCTCTTAGATCTCTCTCTCAAGTCTCTCTCTCACACACACACACTCAATCCATCTCCCTCTTAGCTAGCTCTCTCTCTCTCTCTCTCTCTCTCTCTCTCTCTCTCTCTCTCTCTCTCTCGCTCTCTCTCTCTCTCTCTCTCTCTCTCTCTCTCTCTCTCTCTCTCTCTCACACACACACACACACACACACACACACACACTCACTCACACTCTCCATCTCCTTGTCAAGTATCTCTTTGTCTCCCACTCTCTCTCTCCATCTCAAGTTACTATCCCTCTCCCTCCCTCTATCTCCCTCTATCTCTCTCCCTACCTCTCCCCCTCTCACCCTCTCAATTGTCTCTCTCCCTCTCTCTCTCTTAGAGCCCTCCCTCACACACACACTCGCACTCACACTCTCAATATCCCTCTCAAGTATCTCTCCCACTCTGTCTCTCCATCTCTAGAGAGGGAGAGGGAGTGGGAGGGACATGGGAGAGAGAAAGAGGGAGAGAGAGAGAAGGGGGAGAGGGAGACTTGAGAAGGTGAGAGGGAAAGAGGGAGGGAGAGAGAGATAGAGGGAAGGAGGGAGAGATACTTGAGAGGGAGAGAGGGAGATATATGGAGGGAGAGGGGTAGATACTTGAGATGGAGAGAGAGAGTGGGAGAGAGATACCTAAGAGGGATATGGATAGTTTGAGTGTGTGTGTGAGAGAGACATCAGAGGGAGAGAGACTTCAAAGGGAGGAGAGAGATAGGGAGAGGGAGGAAGGAGGGAGAGGAGGAGGAGAGGAGAGAGGGAAAATATGGAGAGGGAGAGGAGAAGGAAGATAGAGATAGGGATTGGGAGGGACCTAAGAAATGAATACTTGAGGAAAGAGTGAGAGGAGAGAGGAGGAGTGAGATGGAGGAAGAGAGGGAGAAAGACTGAAGGAGAGGAGGAGAAGAGACTTGAATGGAGAGAGGGGAGTAGGAAGAAGAAGGAGATACCTAAGAGGGAGATGGAGATAGAGAAGATAAAGCATAAACAAGAGACACCTAAGAGGAGAGAGAATCTGAGAGACCTGACAGAGAGACACCTGGAAAAGAGAGATTTAAGAGGGAGAGATACTTCAAAGGGAGGGAGGGAGAGAGGGGGGGAGAGGGGGATGGAGAGGGATAGGGAGTGGGAGGGACCAAAGAGAGATACTTAAGAGGGAGAGAGACTTCAAAGGGAGGGGGAGAGAGAGGGAGAGGGAGAGATGGAGAGGGAGAGGGAGTGGGAGGGACTAGAGAGAGAGAGACTTGAGAGACAGAGAGGGATGGAGAGAGGAGAGAGAGACCTGAGAGGGATATGGAGTGTGTGTGTGTGTGTGTGTGCAAGAGAGAGAGACAAGATTCAAAGAGATATAAGAGGGAGAGAGACTTGAGAGAGAGAGGGAGATGGAGATTGAGAGGGGGAGAGAGAGAGAGAGAGGGTTTGGGAGGGACCTGAGAGAGAGAGAGGGAGAGGGAGAGAGATAGAGGGAGGGAGAGAGAGAATTGAGAGGGAGGGAGAGGGAGAGAGACTTGAGATGGAGAGAGAGAGTGGGAGAGAGAGATACCTAAGAGGGAGATGAAGAGTGTGAGTTTGTGTGTTTTTGTGTGTGTGTGTGAGAGAGAGAGAGAGAGAGTTGAGATGGAAGGAGAGAGATGCCTAAGAGGGAGATGGAGAGTGGTAGTGTGTATGTGTGTGTGTGAGAGAGAGAGAGAGAGACCTGAGAGAGATAGGGAGTGGGAGAGACCAAAGAGAGACCTAATAGGGAGAGATACTTAAGAGGTAGGGAGACTTCAAAGGGAGGGAGAGAGAGGGGGGGAGGGGGAGATGGAGAGTGAGAGGGAGAGGGAGTGGGAGGGATCTGATAGAGAGAG
>VDFB02156924.1:97314-212747 GCA_007258455.2 Sequoia sempervirens
GAGATAAGGTATTATTGATTAAATACCTTAGGTTTATGAAATTAAAGATATTAATTAAATAATAAGGTATTATAATTACTTGAAAATAAGGCGAGGGATGAATTTGGATAAATTAAATTGTCAAGGTTTAGATGTCTACCAGTGAACAAATTTAATACAAAAAATTACTAATATATGTCTTCGGTGTACCCATTACACACGAAGGTGCGATTGTTAGTTATAAATATCTTGTCTTTGCATTCATTTGATATATATTGGCATATGTCGTACTTTTTGACGATCACATCCCTTTCTAAAATAAAGATTTATTAGTCCATGCCTTCAATAGAGATATTTATGTTTTCCCTTGAAGTATTTGATTTCATTCATTTGTAATGTATACAAAAAATATTTGCTAATACAACAAGGTTTTTATTTTTAACATTTTTATTACTATTTTTGTGGTAGAATTTAAATTGTTGATTAGTTTAGTTTTTTTTTTAAAGTTCAAGTGTATAAAATTTGGGATAAATTATATTTAATCGAAAGGAGTGCAATTTGAATATTAAATTACATTACAATGTTTTTTCTTGTAATTTTTAGGTAGAGCATATGTTCGACATGGTATGACATGTGGAGGACACTTCTTTTACATAGAGGCATCAAAACATGGTGTTGACATGTGTCAAATTACTTGTATAACAAGTATCGATTTTTGATTATTGTTTGGTAGATGCTCATGTCTTATTCCAAAGCCATACTTTTCATATAGGTTCCTACATATACAAATGTGGAGCTTGTTGATAAAGCCTTCAAAATTATTTAGAAAATGCAATCCACATGTTAGAAAGTGGGTGTGTTAGTTCTCATTTGTATACTTCTAATCTACAACAAACTTGGGGCTTTAGATAACGAGTCCATTAAAAAATAATTGAGAGTAGATGCTTGCTTCTTGTGGTTCTGACTATGTTGTCAATCATATTGGCAAAACATTTTGAAACTAATTGATCTATTAGAAATTATTTTTGCAAAACCATTGTGGGTAAAAGAAAGAAGATGAGTTCACTTCTCGTGGAAGTTTCAGACTTAGCCAAAAACGTGAAATTGGGCAAAATAAAACGGGACCCTGTTATTTAGGAAACAAGATCTCATTTTGCTTCAGGATCCTAAGCTGAAATTTTAAATAGGATCTTGTTTCATGGAGGGATCCCGAGCTAAGGATCACAAAACGAGATCTTGTTATTGATGAAAAAATTTCATTTGCATATTTTAAATCCATCTGCACATATTTTAAAATCAAATTAAACTTAATTTCATTCCATTATTTAGCGTGCTTATTATTAATTGTTTTGTCTAGCCACATACAACTAGAATTTGCAGCACATGGCATCCATATATACCCATGCACAAACACATACTCTCTAACATATTAACATACATATAGTTTTCTATCGACATAATCCTAGAACCTCCTTTAGGTGCAAGTTCTAATATATATTCATTTTTAATAATTGTAATCCCTATGAGGTTGAACTAGATATGTTGAATTACAAATAAGATAGAAATTGGTCAGACCTATATTCTAATTACTTAACTATTTCACATTAAAATATAAACTTAGAATATAATATTTAGTTATTTTCATTGGTAAATATTTTAATTAGATTGTGTGTATTCATAGTTATCTTCCTCTAATATCACATTAGATGTAAACCTCCACTATTTTTATGACTATCCTCGGTTAAACCTTGATTAAGACTATCATTCAACCTTCTTATTGCTATCTTCTAGCATTAACATTTTTGACATCTTTCTTTAATTGTCCTTATGTACCCTTCCTAAGCTTCCATATTTTGTAAACCTCAAAAGCAATTCACTATAAAAATTCACACTTCATCACCATTTCTAATTATTTATTTATGAAATTTCATATCATATTTAGAACTCTCAAGCATGCACAATTTGAGAGGACAACAAGAAGTGTGGATTCACCTTCTTCACCACCATGGTCTTTTTGATCTATCCACATATTTTTGAAAACACTATGGATAAGTGCTTCATCATGGTCTTAAATGATCTTCCCTTCTATCATATGACCATCAATGACTTCCACATGCACAACAATATCTTCCATAGATATCAACCTATCTTCGTGTTGTACACATCTCCATTTATCATCATGTGGGAAACTACTAATTGCTATAATTGATTTTTCTCCCACATATTCACTATAATGCCTAACCTCAACAATGTAACAATCATGAATTACCATAGCCTTATTGTTCCCTACTTATCCTTAGTCCATATAATTAGGATCACACATTAGATCCAAGATAGAAGAATAAAGTTGATAGAAAAATAAAGTTGATAGAAACCATGATCTTGGTGTTAGAATTGGCTATAGAGATAGCCACCCAAGAACTAGAGGCCAAATGGAAAGCACAAAGAGAGAAGATCTGAATATGGCAAGAATAAACTGTATTATTATCAATTATGCAAATATGATATGATGTTATACAATCTAGTAGAGACCCTTTGGTTATATAGCCAAGGTGAGATATAATATGTCATAAGATTATGATAAGTGTCTTAATCATATGACATGAGACAACTTATCACAACTACCTAGGTTCACATGTGTTACAAGTCAAAAGAAAAGATAACAATTAGTCACAACTAACACCTTATAGAAAGATTCTGAGGACCTAAGCAAACTTAACATGTAAATAAGTCCCCTAGTAATGAATTAACTAGGTACAAGACTTCATTTACACCAACACCCCCCTTAAGTGCAACTTATGGAGTAGCAGATTAATGCAAATGACACAAAGATGCAAGAATGGGTCTGAATACGAGGCCATGTTAGGTGCCCATGTACATATGCAATGTAGAAATCTCTCACAAACAAAGAAACACACAAAACATCCTGGAAAATGTTGTCCCCAAAACTAATAGATCCCTTCCCAATTACACTCATGTATGCATTGTTTCCCATCAAGATAGGATACATAGTACAAGGCTCAAAAGAAGAGAGTATAGACTACGAGGATGCCATATGATGAGATGCTCCTGAATCTAGAAGCCATCTCCTTGATCCATGACTAGAAAAAGCACAAAGAGATTTTCCTTTATTTCCTAAGGTAGAAGCTTTACCTTTTTCCATTTTAAATAGTTTTGAAGAAGGAGGTGATTCAAACATTTTAGAAGGAAAATCAATGTAATTCTTTTTGAGAAGATTTTTCAACTCATCAATATCCTTCTTATTACAATAATGTTCTTCATGTCCATCCTTCTTGCAATATGCACAAGTAGGCCTCTCCTTAGATGATTCACATTTAGAAGAGGACTTTTTCTTTTCTTGATCTAAATGTTGATTATTCTTTGCTTTCTTCTGTTTCTTATCCGATTTTGATTCTTTCACTTGACTAACCAACAATTCCTGAGATTTAGAAGTCTTGATGAGACCCATTGAGATAATATTTTATTGCTCATGTATCAACATCTCAAAAAATGATGCAAATGAAGGTGAAGTATATGTAGATCCCATAGTCAATCTATGAGTATGAAAGCTAGAAACAAAAGAAGCATAATCAAGACCAAGTTTTTTCATTGTATTGTAGACCAACCGAATGTACTTCTTATCAATTCCACATGCTTTACATTTCTCTCTTAGATCATTAACCTTAGTGAGGTAGTCTTGGATGTTTTCAAATTTCTTAGGATCAAGGTTCATCGGTTCATTATATATTTGATAGCCTCTTACTTCATCTGTAGTACAATACAATGTTTTTAATTTGTCCCAAGCTTCATGAGAATTTTTACATGATTCAATTTGAAACAACAAATCTTGAAAAACTAGTCTACGAAGACATCTAAGAGCTTTGGTATGTTCAATCATCCATTTTATCTTTTTATCTGCATTTGTAGGCCTAGGTACCTTATTTTTAACATATAGAGATTGACCTTCAGTCATTAGAATACTCCATGCATTTTAATGCCATGTTGAATAATTATATGATGTGAGAAAATGAACCTTAGAATGATCCATGAAAATGAGATAGCACAAGCAAACAGATCAAAAGAATGCAACAAGAGACCCCCCCTAATCACTCAATCAGGAAATCCCCCCAACAATATATGGTTTGGCACTTTATATATTTAGTGCATTTACAATTGCTAGATGCACCAAAAATAGAAAGCTAGACTTAATCTTAGTGCTTACAGATGCCAAAATAGGCCATAGAATCAAGAACAATTTTTGGTACAAAATGAGATCAATTTGATCATACCAGTGAAAATTACACAAAAATTAGGCACTTTCAAAAAGAACTGTAACAAAAAATGTTATCGTAGGAGCAAGAAGTTCCCAAAATGAGGATGAAGCAGCAACACCTATGAGAATTTGCAATTTTTGGAAAATCCAGACACTCAAACCAAAATATGATTGCACCATTGTGAAGAGCATGAAAAATTAGCCCAAATAAATAAAAAAATTATTGAAAAAAGGAGTTAGAATGACCGAGTTATGAGCCTCCAAAGTTGAACTGTAAAATCAAAAACTTCATTAGAGAGGGGGGAATTGTTTTTTTAGAAAATGTTGATGTCATCAAACTATGAGCATAAAATTGATGTCCTACCAGCTATCAATAAGGAATATACTATGGAATATTTAGAAAGAATATACTCTATAATATTCGTGGAATCTGTTGATTAATTTTGACGGGTTGAAGGTCATCGTACCTGGCCCGTCACTGGAATCTAGAATATTCTTTTAGAATATTCTTTGGAATCTTGCATATGTCGGTTGAATTTGAAACACCATCGAATTTGAAAATTTAGCTAGATTTTTTAAACTTCCACATAGATTTTTAATGTTGGTTGATAGTTCTTGATCACCACTTAAACAAAGTTGTTGGTTTTTTGGAATATCCAGTTGTTGGGTATTGAACGCAGGGCTCGTAGGGTTACAATCGCACCTCTGTGGCAGGTACTATGATTATAGAGTAATACTTTGCAATAAAACCACATACAAGCTTTTTTCATTTGATTTTTAATTGAAAAATTTTCAAAACAAAATTAATTAGTACCCATAATTTTTTGAATTTTTCCAAAAAATATTTTAAAAAATTGAATAATATATATATTTTTAAATTGTACCCGACCAATTATGACTACCTAGGGGGCCATACGACTCCTTGGGAATTTTTTTTTGCCTCACCAAACAACTGCTTCAAATTCAACGAATTGACAATCGATCTTAGGGCTTTTGGCCCTTTTGGACATGATGGTAGGGTCAAATTTGACCCAAAATGCTCCAAAAATGAAACTACCTTTTGGATCTGGCAACCACTCTTTAGCTTCAAACCCTTATAGATTTGGCCTCATATGTCTGATTTGGATGAAACAAAAGGAAAAATTAACTATTTCAAACCTTATGAACTCAATGGTGAGCTTAGATTTGCACCAACAAGCTCTAATTTGAACCTGCAATAGAGCCAAAAAATGGAGCCCCCCAAATCTATTATTTCTTTGAAGTTTTTTTGATTCTCTAGATCATTATTTGATGCAAGAGAAGAGCCTACTCAACTTTTCAAGATTTACCATCTCTCTTTAGAAAAAGACTATCCAATGGCACCTAACCCACTCTGATACCATGTTAGAATTGGCTATGGAGATAGCCATCCAAGAACTGGAGGCCAAATGGAAAGCACAAAGAAAGAAGATCTAAATATGACAAGAATAAACTATATTCTTATCAATTATGCAAATATGATGTGATGTTATACAATGGCATAGAGACCCCTTGGTTATATAACCAAGGTGAGATACAAGATGTCATAAGCTTATGACAAGTGTATTAGTCATATGACATGAGACAACTTATCACAACTACCTAGGTTCACATGTGTTACAAGTCAAAAGATAAGATAACAACTAGTGACAACTAACACCTTCTAGAAATATTCCTAGGACCTAAGTAAACTTAACATGTAAATAAGTCCCCTAGTAATGAATTAACTAGGTACAATACTTTATTTACACCAACACTTGGAATATATGTTAGCATGGCCATCTTGATAATGGAGCATTTAATATTCCCTCCTCAAATATGTTTGTTCATTGAGCTTATCCTCCTCAACATCATCCAAATCTAGAAGTCACTTTCAAAGAAAGGATTATCTCTACACCAATAAGGATTATAATTTATTTTACCTAGTGAGTTTATAGGTTCATCATAAAGGATATTCTCCTTATGTTATCCTTGCCACAAATTCTTCTAACTCCTCATCACAAAAATATATCTTCATTAGGTCTAACATACTCAAAATTATTGTTACAATGATTTGAAGAGAATAGAGATAGAATTTAATTATCATTTACACCATCAAAAATGACATCTTTGAACATTGGCTTTGATAAATCATCCATAACTTTTTTTAATACTCTAACAAAATTATATATTTTCTAGCATTCACAACATCACACTCTTCACATGAGGAAGAAAAATCCAAATTATATTTATAGGAGATATTAGAGCTATTAAAAATGTAATCAAATTCATAGTATTCATAACGAGGGAATAATGTAAACTCATCATGCATGTAATTGTATTCAAGTTTATTGAACTAAGTGTTCACATGTATATATATCCTTTTCCTCTTGATTCATGGGATTTACATCAGGTGGATCTTTGCATATTTCAACTTAAAAATATATTCTTCAAGGGATCTTATATATTGGTTTAGGGAATTATGTCAAGGATGAACTATTTTAGGACTAACAATGAGTAAATTGAATTAAGAAAATTTGATATATTTTAAAACTAGGAAAATATAGAAAGATATTTAAAATAGGAATACATAAATACCTAAAAATAAAACATACTGAGATCATACTTGGATTCAAATGTATGTGTTAATATTTAAATAATGTAAAGGGAACAAAGGATGTATAGATGAAATTGAAAATATCATAATCCTCACATAGGTAAACCTACACAAGAAGATTTAAGTTATTTGGAGATAAAAATGTATGGATACTAATACACTCTCATTTATAAAAGAATTTCAATCAATTATGTAACATTAGTTTAGATATTTATCTATGATATTTTATCTTACTTGATACTTATTATTCAATTTATAGATGCTTAATGTATTACCAAGGGTGGGAATTGTAACATACAAAAAGGGATCTTAGGTCCTAAATGCAAAGAACCTAGAATGTAAGGGGCCCTTTTCCAAGTTTCATTAAAATGTAGATCAACAAGGTGTATAGATTAAATTTCAACCCTAAATGTGAACGAATCAGACCTAGATGTATATCTAATTGAGGATGAGAATGGATTGGAAATAATTTTGATTGATTGACCTAATTATACTATATGCCATAACATGAAAAATTCAATATCCCAACAACGGATAAACATAAATAGTCAAGTTTTGGTAGACCTGGAAGGTGTAGATGACTATGTACCTACCCAAAAAAATTGGTCTTGTTGTTCCTACAAAGATTGGGCCACCCAATGGTGACTAAGTCTTTGTAAGGGTATCTACTCAATTTTTGGGTCCTCTGGTGCAAGATTCAAGCTTTTGTTTTTCTCCTGTCCCACTGTTAGAATTTCATAAATAAATTTTGTAGGCGAGTTTATGTGTCTTGACAAGATTGATGACAATAAATGCAACACTACAAAATGGATCTTTAAACTCTCTTCAATCCTCCTCAAACCTGTAACTTGTACATTCACAAAGAGAGAAATTGTTGTGCCATATAGGGGCTTGCCCCAATAAAACCCCGTGTAAGTGTTCCCATTTACACAATGGAAATGGAAATGGATAAATGATAATTGGAAAGGAAGGAATGATGAAACCGCAATGTGTTGTAACTCACCACCCTTCAATGGCTTCCTTGAATGACTGAAGACATACACATCACATCAAGGATTTGGATCTTGATTGCTTGAATGTTTTTGAGACTTACAAAAAGATGTTAGTCTTCACAAAATAATGACAACATGATAACATAAACTCACAAACACTTTGACATGATGCTTGGATCTTGAATTGCTACAGTAAATCTCTCAAATGTTGCTCTTGACTTGCTCTTGACAATAATATTTTCTCATGAAAATATCTTGCTTGTCTCCTAGTTTGAAATGATAGAATAACTAGGAATTTGTAGAAATTTATTCAATTTCCCAAAAAATAGATCTCGATAGTCAACATTTACATGTTGAATTTTGAAAGTTAACTCCAAAAATATATTTTAAAATGTGTCCTAGCTAAGAAAG
This sequence comes from Sequoia sempervirens, assembly GCA_007258455.2. Taxonomy (NCBI): domain Eukaryota; kingdom Viridiplantae; phylum Streptophyta; class Pinopsida; order Cupressales; family Cupressaceae; genus Sequoia; species Sequoia sempervirens. The sequence goes on from VDFB02156924.1 coordinate 105,584, forward strand.
GGGACTTAGTCACCCATTGGAAACTGGTTCCTTGCCCAAATTTCTAGGACACCCATTGTTGGAGGAAATATGTGAATTGAATGCATTTATTCAATCCTTAGTGCTTATTAAAAAAATGGGACAAATGGGCTCCAAAATACATAATTTTAGGCAATTATGGGTTCAATTAGGCTCAATAATTTAGGGGGGAAAAACATAGTGTGAAATTGTTAAGGTATACAATTTTCTACGCTACATTTAGCCCCCACTTTTAGTGAGAGAATGAACTTAATCTTAGACTCACACTAAAGTATAAAAGACATGTCAAGAGGGGTTTGATTGTGCAAATGTTGAAGAGATAGGACGAAAAAGGATTTAAGGGGTGCGTGCAAGCACCCAAAATCCAAGATCCCATGAAAAACCAACATAAGCACAAAGGAACACACACATATGTATGATATGTTGTGAGACAACATACACAGACATACATGTCAGAAGACAAAAAGCATACATGATGAAAAAACATGGAATTTAATGAAATGTAAAGATGACAATGAAATGAGAACAAAGAATGATGCAAACATGAAGAAGACACATGAAAAAGTCGTAACAATAAACAAAAAAACAAGTTTAGTACTAAAGAATTGAGTCAATAAGATAAAGAAACCTCAATCTTAAATTGTCTCAAATACCAAACATCATCCATTGAATAAAGAAAATGCTCCATAAGGACTGAAGTCATACACATCACTTATGGAACACATGGATCTACCAACAAGCAAGTTGTATTATGCTGGATGGCCATGCAAAAGAGCGTTCATGACTGACACAATAGAACAGTCTGATATTTTCTAGGTGAACCATAAACAAGGAAGCCATACAAGCTAGTGAACTTTGATATTCACTAGGTGAGCTCTCAAGACAAGGATGAGAAACACACACTAGGTCTACAAGGTGTGTACTCATGATAAAATAGAAAAAATGAGAAACACACTAGGTCTACAAGTGTGTACCCATGTCAACCATCCAAAGAGTTATACTCCTTGATAACTCTGATAAGGTGCCAAAAAAAAAAGGTTCCACAGGTTAGTGCAGGATCATGGGGGTCCAAACTAGGCCCATAAGTGGCAATGAAAATTTAGAAAAATAGAGTTAGTAAACTTGACATAAAAATTTGAATAGGTTATTAACATAATTTGAAAAATATGTAAGAACATATTTTTTAGCAAATTGAATGTAGTTTCCAAGCTACTAATCCCTTTTTGGAAAAAAATAAATCTATTTGGTGAAAATTTGAAATTTCAATGCAGTAGTACTAAATTTTTAAGAAAAAAAAAGCAGGTGTTTTTCTGACCACCCTAATGGGGAGAAAAATAAACATTCTTTTGCAAATATTTCAATATAAGTAGAGGAAACATGCTCGAATGTGACACATATTTTTTTGTAATTTATTTTGCAAGTAAATAATTAGTTATGAATTTTCTAGTAGGAATTTTAAAAAATATTAAAAACCATTTGTCAAGCCACCCCAACTTGGACAAAAAATTATGAAATTGAATTTTTCATTTTTTAAACTATAGTTTGTGAAGCATAGTGTGTGATGCATCTTTTAGATTCAAAAAATATATAATCATTTAAAATTTATAGGTGTTTTTCAATCAGCCTATCAATTAGGACATTACACATAGTACATGTAGAAAATCAATAATAATTATCTATTAAATTCAAAATAAAACATATCTTATATTGGTAGAATCCTGACAATTTTCTGAATAAACCCTTTTTGTTTCATTAGATTTAGATGAAAAAAAAGTTGTCAGCACGAAGGGTGAAGTTCAAAAAAATATTGCAACCCTTGTAAACACATTGGAGTAGTTGACTTTTCGGGTTGGACACCCCAAGCCAAATCCCAAAGAAATCTCGAAGCAAAAATGGAGGGAAAAAGATTATGTGAAAAAAATGGATATCCATTTTTATGTCTTAAAAATGGATATCTATTTTGAGAATCAAAGTGAATATCCATTTTTTAAAACCAGGTACCCTCTTTTATGTCTTCAAAATTGATATTCATTTTAAAAAATAAAATGGATATCCATTTTGTTGAAATAGGTACCCATTTTTTTCAAAATGGATCAAAATGGAGATCCTTTTTGAAAATGGATATCCATCATTGCAAAATGGATATCCGTTTTGAAAAGTCCAAAAAACCCTCTTTAGTAAATGGGCATAACTTTTGTGTTTCTTAATGATTTTTTTTTTTTACAAGCATTGGAAAGGTGATTCAGAAATCTACACAATGTACTAGGTAGTGTTTCTATATTATACACAAAAAAATAATTATAATCATTTGAAATTCATATTTCATTTTTGAAACATCAAATGCTCACTACTTTTGCATACAAAGTCCCTCTTTCATGACTTTCTTTTATAACAATCATCTCTAAATACTTGAAAAAATAGAAAAAGTAATCAATAATGAAATATTTATATTTTTTGTAGTAAGGAGATGAACAAATCTTCATAGATCATCATATCTCTCTATTCCTTTCTTTACCTCTTTATATTTGACTGTCTCCCCTCAAGCTCTAGACCTATCTCTCCACTTGTATCTCCTTCCCTCCCTCCCTCTATTTTTACCTCCTTACACCTCTCTCTCTCAATATATTGAGCTCAAGAATTATCTATCTACTTCTCCATCCCTTCCTCCTTCCCTCTCTTTTTGTCCCTCTTCAGACCTATCTTTCTCACTCTCTCTCACTCCTTGAGCTCTACACCTATCTCTCTACCTCTCTCCCTCCTCTATTCCATCTCTCTTTGTACCTCTTTATATCTCTCTCTTTCTCTCTAGACCTATCTCTCCACCTATTTTTCCCTACATCCTTCCCTCTCTACTTAACTCAATCTCAACTCTCCTTATCCCTCTAGCTATCTCTGTATTTCTCTCCATCTCACATCTCACTCTCTCTATACATACCTCTCCTTCTCCCTCCCCCCTCTCTCTCCCAAGCTATAGATTTATCTCTCTACTTCTCCCTCGATTTCCTCTCTCCTTGTCCCTCTTTATGCCTCTTTATATTTTGGTAAAGCCAATAAATCCTATAAAACCTAGTCTTCTTCTACGGTTTCTTATTCATATTAGGGTTTGTTAGATCTATACTTTTATATATTTATATCTCAATTTTATATTAAAAAATATTTGCATGCCCAATTCTTCATCAATTTTATATTTGTTACATCTTTCTATATTATCTTGATTATAAAATCAATTTTACTTACCCTACCTATCCATGGTAACCACATTCATTTTTACATTTGGTACATCTTGATATTTCCACTTTTTCAATATATAAGTGTACCTTTTAGATTTATTTTTCATCTCTCCCTCTCCAACTCTCCCTCTTTATATATTTATCTATTCTCCATCCCCACACTCTCTCCCTCTCCCACCTCTCTCTCCCTCTCTCTCCCTCTCTCTCTACCTACCTCTCTCCCTTTCTCTTCCCCTTCTATCTTTCCCAAGTCATATCTATCTCTAGATATCTCTATCTCTAGATATCTCTATATCTAGATATCTCTATATCCATCTTTCTATCCCTATCTCCTCTCCCTCTCTCTCTCTCTATCACTCCTACAAAGACTAGAGAGGGAATTTGAGAGGAAGATATAGGGAAGTGAAGAGGGAAGGTAAGAGTGGTAGAGAGGAGAGAGACAAAGAAGATAATATAAAGATATCTAAAGGGATAGAGAGTGGGAATGAGGGAGGGATTGGGTGAGGGGTACGTAAAGAGAGAGAGAAAGAGAAGTAGAGAGGGAGGAAGGGATATGTAGAGATAGAGAGGTATGGTGGGATGAATATAGAGAGAGGTAGGTAGATATAGGAAGATGGAGATGGTAGACAAAGAGAAGTAGAGATAGAGAGAGAGAGAGAGAGAGAGAGGTAAGGTGGGAGGGATAGAAGGATAAGAAGGTAGAGAGAGGGAGAGTGAGGGTTTATATAAATAAGTATAGAGGGAATGGGAGAGTGAGGTAAGGTGGAAGGGATAGAGTGAGAGGTAGGTATATAGGGAGAAAGTGAGGAGAGATAGAGAGAAGTAGAGAGGGAAGGGGAGAGAGAGTTATTGAGAGAGGGAGAGGGAGAGGGAGATAGAGAGAGATAAGGAGAGAGAGAGAGGGAAGGAACAAGAGAGGGAAGGAGAGGTAGGTAATGAGAGATTAGGGTAGGAGGGATAGAGGGATAAGTAGGTAGAGAGAGAGTGTGAGTGGAGATAGATAGAAGTAGAGAGGGAAGGTGAGAGAAAGGTAGAGATGAGAGAGGGTGAAGAGAGACATAGAGATATCTAAAGGGAGAGAGGGGAAATGAGGTAAGGATGGAATGAGAGGTAGGAAGAGAGAAGCGAAGAGGGAGATAGAGAGAAGTAGAGAGGAGGGAGGAAGGGATAGGTAGAGATAGATAGGTAGAGTGGGAGGGATATAGGGAGAGGTGTTGAGAAGTTGTTGAGATGATTTAGCATTGTTGTCATTGATGTCAAAATCTAGGATCCAGAAGGTTGTGCTCTGGATGATATACATAAATGATCCATCCTATCAAGTGTTATGATGTTGCGTAGTGTGAATGTTATCCTTCATTCATATATGGTAGTGCTTCTTTTTGGGATATCCGTGAAAGATAGTTAATGCAGAACAATGAAGACTAATCTATCTTTTGATATTGGCTGTTGTGCTCAAAGCTTATTCCGAGTATCCTTGCTATCCATGCATTCATGTAGCATGTTACAAGTTCTAGTATGTCTAATTGTGTTTTCTCTAGTTGACACTAAAATTGATGGAAATCAAGATTTGGTCTTGGTTGTGGCATTCCCATCGGCTCCAGAATATATTTCGTGTAATTCAAAGTTTGCTATCTTTTGGTAATTATGCTATCTTATGTATGACCTATTTATGGGTCCCTTGGTAATGTGGTAAGGAGATCTTTATGTGCTACCTATCCTTTGGGTCTGGTGCTAGTGTGCCAAGCTTTATTGAATATTTCAAAGTTGTTCTTCAAGCCGACATGTTTTGCATAATGTATTTTAATCTTTTTCTTCAAATCGGCATGTTTTTTGCTAGGCCAACTCATTTCGTTCTATGGGTACATATATATTGAACATCTCTTTGGTTCTAATTATGAAGTATGGTGTGTGTGAAGGATTGTGCGATAAGAAATAGAGAAGAAAGGTGAAGGAAAGTGTCAGGAAGAAGTAATCAGTAGTGCAGAGGTTGTGTAAGGAAAGTGGGCTAAAGATTCTTGACCAGATCTACTATAGATAGATATTGTGCTCTTAACTAGAATTGACTTCATGCATATGTAGATATAGCTTCATCAATTCATGTTTTTTTGAGTAAAACTATTTTATGTTTTTGTATTAATTAGGCAGTGAGCCCATCGACACCGATAGTGAGCATTTGTAAAAACCACCTTAACCAGTGTCACCTTAACCAATGTTCTATAATTGAGAATTAGCATTTTTTCGTGGTTTTTCCCTTCTTGGATTTCCATGTAAATTTTGGTGTTCATTGTGCATGGTGTTGTTATGTGCTTTCATGTTCATATTTGTTTTAATTATTTAAGATTTCTTTAGATTAATTAAAGACAAAAAGAGGTTGTTTTATGATAACTGATTCACCCCCCTCTCTATTATCCGAACTGTTCAACAATTGGTATCAGAGCTTGATCCCTTGTAGATAGAGCTTAACCACTTGAGGGAGATCTTGGAAGCTTGAAGAAGATGACAAGAGATTATTACTTTGAGGAAGAACTAAAGATAATGTTAGATGATATGGAAAGCAAAGAATCTGAAAAATGAAGAATTGAAAGAAAAAATCAAGGAGGTACATGCTTGTATCTCAAAGCTAAGGGAGAAAATTTAGAAATTCAAATCAAGACACAGAGAGGTCAACAAGGAATTAAAGGAGTCAAAGGAAAATATTGTGGATTTAAAGCAATGATTGAATGAATGCAAGAAGACTGAAGAAAATCTCAAAGATACTATAAAACAAAAATTAGAAGAAAACAAGAAGTTAGATCAAGAGTTAAGAAGGTTGAAATCAGAAGCAAGAGTATGTGAAAGTAGCATAATTCTAGATCAACTCTTGTCCCTACAGAAATGTCACAAGGATAAAGGAGGATTTGGGTTCTCTAATGAAAGCTCAAATCAAAACACTACGGGCGAAGAAAAAGTAGTTGAAGCTGAAGCGAGATTTGTTGTAACAAGCAAGGTCCGAAATTCTAGAACACCTACAAAAAGACCTCCAATTAGGAAACCGAATGCTCAAAGGTACTTATCATTTAATGGCTATTGTTTTCTATGAAAATTTTTTGAACATAAGGTTGTAGAGTGTAGAAGCAAGGAGGAATTGAGTACTTAATGCTTTAATTGTCACAAGTTTGGTCACAAAATAAGTCATTGTAGAAGTCAATTATCTAATCTGCCTAGAAGGAATGGAATAAATAATCTCTTTCATGGTAATTTCCATTTATGTCATGGCTATGGTCATAAAGATAATCAGTGCAGATCTAGGTTTCACTTAGTTAAGTTAGGGAAAAGATGTTACAAGTGCAGTCAACTCGAACATTATGCTAACACATACAAATATGTTGCCCCAGAAAAATCTAAAAATAAGAAGATTGCAAAATTAGATGAATCTAAGAAGAAGACCATCATGGTTTGGAAGAAAAAGGAAACGAGTGTGCGGAGCTCTTCTATGGTACCGGATCTCGGTACAAGCTCTTCCAAAATCTGAGCCAACTACCTTGGCTCTGGGGGAGTTTTGCAATACATATCCTATCTTTTCCCTCTCTTTGAAGTAATATTGATGTGTTTTTGGCATGACTGAGTTCGATCCGATTGATGATGTATGATGAAGCTTAATTTGGTCGATTGAAAAGTGAAGTACATTTGCTGGCATCATTGATGCACATCTTTGTTGGAAAAATCATCATGAGAAACTAAAGATAAAAGATGGAGTTTTAAATCATTTCTCACAGTATGTAAAGAAGGAGAAGAGGTTTCGCTGAGTGATAAAAGGATTGAATAAGCTAAGCACAACAATGGAATCCATGTTGGTTGATAGTGAATCTAGTGGTGGTATTCCACTGAGGCTGAAAGGAGTAGAGTTGGACGAATTTGATCATCAAAAGATGAAGGAAAAGGAAATAGGGTTGAAGACTGATGAATTGCAGAATGTAAGTGCCCTAGGTATGAATATATGGGGAGAATTTCCTTGGATTTCCAACAAAGAGTCTATCTTTTTCTATTGAGTCAGTTCATGGATTGCAACATCTTTTTGGAAAAATCCAATCACTGAGGAAGCTATTGAAGCTATTACTGGATTGTGCAGTGTTGGTGACCTCCTTGAGAAGAAAATGGTGAAATACAGAGACATGGAGGAACTTACTGGTATTGATAAAGACCCCCGAGCTATATTGATAAATATGATTGTCGATCCTACAATATGGTATGATGCTTATGGTGACACTTACAAAATCTATTTCCAAAATTGTGAAGGTTCTACTTTGGCTACTATTGTGTATCTTGCACATAAGTTGGTGAAGGAAAATAAACAGTTTGACCTATGTAGCCTAATAATGGAAAACCTAATTGAGAATGTCAGAGTGTCTTTGGTTGAGAGTTATCCCTTTCAGTTTGGATCTTTGCTCATATGTTTAGTATTTTACTTTCTGAGTTCGCTACTGTCAAAGGAGAATGTTAAGTGGAAGTCTAACATCCTTGTTGGAAAGCAAGTTTACAGATATTTGGAATGTATGGAAGATAAAGAAAGTGCATGAAAATTTTATTTCTCATCCTTGCAGATGGATATGTGCTTCAGTTTGATAGTGTCTAGTGCTATGCCTATCAGTTAGTTTGAGGAGGGTTCCTCCTCTAGTAAGAAGGAGTTAGAGGTTGTCATTGGCGGTTCCCCTCTGAAACCTAAAATGAGGAAAATTAACAAAAAATATGTCATCACTATCTTAGAAGAGAAGGAGAAGGAAGAAGAGTCTCTACCTGGATTTGACTCTTTTGATCTAGATAAAATTTGTTTGGTGCTGGATGAAGGTGATATGAACAAGATTGGTGAAATGTGGTATGCCTGCTCTCCGGACATAGGCCTAGAATTGAAGATGCTTTTGTTGATTACTTGCTCAAAAATGGTATTACCGTTTCAATTGTTTCTGACTCGTTATCAAATGATTTGTTGGAAGTTTTTGAAGAAAGTTGTTGTGGGAAGGATATGAAGGTCATAAGATCCAAGCTATGATTGAGAGAAGGTGTTTCAAAGCCAAAAATGTTATCCAAACACATTGGTGAGACAAGAGAATGCATTATGATGTATGATGTATGACATCCACAGGTACTGTCTCCGGTGGCCTATCTATTCATTGAAAACTTGAGGTTTGGTTGGATCATCTCTCTGGGATACTTTCTGATGCAGAGGATTGTGAAAAATAGTTCCTATCTCTGGACTGGCCATCTTCATTTATGTTGTTGACTCTACTGGACAATATGTGTGCCATAATGGTTTCTTTTGTGCAAGCTTAGAAGAGGATTCTTCCAACTGTGAGAGAAAGGTACAAGAAAAATTTTCATGTGAAAAGTGTTATTTTTACTTGATTTCCGAAATGTTCTTATTTGGCCCTTTTCCTTTGATGGAAAAAAGGGGGATAAAATGAAGAGAAAAACAAAAACAAAAAGAGTTATTGAATTGCTTGAAAAAGGGGGAGTGCTTGGAGTCTTTTGTTTGCAATTTTGTGTTTTTGAGTTTTTGTTGTTTTGCCATCAATGACAAAGAGGGAGATTGTCAAGAATTTGTTGAGATGATTTAGCATTTTTGTCATTGATGTCAAAACCTAGGATCCAAAAGGTTGTGCTTCAGATGATATACAAAAATGATCTATCCTATCGAGTGTTATGATGTTGCATGGTGTGGATGTTATCCTTGATCTAGATATGGTAGTACTTCTTTTTGGGACATTCATGGAAGATAGTTAATGCAAAATAATGAGGACTAATCTATCTTTTGATATTGGTTGTTGTGATCAAAGCTTATTTATGGTATCCTTGCTATCCATACATTCATGTATCATGTTACAAGTTTTGGTATGTCTAATTTTGTTTTCTCCAGTTGATACTAAAATTGATGTAAATCAAGATTTGGTCTCGGTTGTGGCGTTCCCATCGGCTCTAAAATATATTTCATTTAATTCAAAGTTTGTTATCTTTTGGTAATTATGTTATCTTATGTATGACCTATTTATGGGTCTCTTGGCAATGTGGTAAGGGGATCTTTATGTGTGACCTATCCTTTGGGTCCGGTGCTAGTGTGCCAAGCCTTATTGAATATTTCAAGGTTGTTCTTCAAGTTGACATGTTTTGCATAAGATATTTTAAGGTTGTTCTTCAAGCCAACATGTTTTTTCTAGGCCAACTCATTTCACTCTACATGCACATATATATATTGAACATCTCTTTGGTTCTGAATATGAAGTATGGTGTGTGTGAATAGATAAAAGAGCTTGAAGGATTGTACGATAAGAAACAAAGAAAGAAGCTAAAGGCAAGTGTCAGGAAGAAGTAATCCATAGTGCAAAGGTTGTGCAAGGAAAGTGGCTAGAAGGTTCTTGACTGGATCTGTTGTAGAAAGTTATCGTGCTCTTAATCAGAACTTATTTAATGCATATGTAGATGTAGCTTCATCAGTTCATATTTTGTCAGTAAGACTATTTTATGTTTTTGTATTAACTGAGTAGTGAGCCCATCAGCAGTGAGCCTTACCTGCAGTGAGCATTTTTGACAGTGATCCTTTGAAAAAATCACCTTAACTAGTGTCACCTTAACTAGTGTTCTATAATTGAGAATTAGCATTCTTTGTGGTTTTTTCCTTCTTGGGTTTCCATGTAAAGTTTGGTTTGCATTGTGCATGGTGTTTTTATTTGATTTCACGTTCATATCTATTTTAGTTATTTAAGATTGCTCTAGATTAATTAAAGTCAAAAAGAGGTTGTTTTATGATAACTGATTCACCGGCCTTCTCTATTAGTCAGACTGTTCAACATGAGATAGGTAGACAAAGAGGAATATGTATATGGGAGATAAAGAGAAGTAGAGATAAAGAGGGAGATTTAAGGTTGGAGGGATAAAGGGAGAGGTAGGTAGAGAGATAGAGGGTGACCACATTACCTCTCTTTCTATCTCTACTTCTCTTTATCTACCATCAACATCTTCATGTTTTTCTACCTACCTCTCCCTATATCCCTCCCACCCTACCTCTCTATCTCTACCATTCCCTTCCTCCCTCCCTCTCTACTTCACTTTATCTCTCTACTCTATTTCTTTCTACCTACCTCTCACTCCATCCATCCTTCATTCCCCCTCTCTACCTTTATATGTCTCTCTATATCTCTCTTCACTCACTCTCTCTCTCTCTCTCTCTCTCCTATCTACCTCTCTTTCACCTTCCCATTCATCCTCTCTCTACCTACTTCTACCTCTATTCCTCTCACCCTACCTCTCTCTCATTACCTACCACTCCTTCCCTCTCTGCCTCCTCCCCTCTCTCTCCTTGTATCTCTCTCCCTCTCCCTCTCCCTCTCCCTCTCTATCTATCTCTCCCTCCTTCCCTCTCTATTTCTCCCTATCTTCCCTCACCCTCTCTCCCTAAATCTCACTCTACCCCTCCCACCTTACCTCTCTTTGCCCTTCCCTCTATACCTCCTTATATATCCCCTCACCCTCCCTCTCTCTACCTACTTCTCCCTCTAACCCTCCAACCTTACCTCTCTCTCTCTCTCTGTCTCTACTTCTCTTTATCCCCAATCTCCATCCTTCTCTCTTTCTACCTACACCCTTTTCCTATATCCCTCCCACCCTATCTATTTTTCTCTACCTCTCCCTTGCATTGTCCCTCTTTAATTATCTCTATCTCCTCTCTTTGTATCTCTCTACATCTCACTCCATCCCTCCCTCTTTACTCATGTCTCTCCCTTTTGATATCTCTCTCTATATATCTCTTCTCTCTCTCGTCTCTACCTCTTTAACCTTCCATCTCTACTTCTCTCTATCTCCACTCACCCTCTCTCTCTATAGAAAGGTAGAGAGAAATAGAAAGGGGGAGAAATATATATTCTCTCCCTCTTCCTCTATATTTCTCTCTAGCTTTATATATATAGATAAAGAGAAGTAAATGGAGAGATACAAATATAGAGAGATAGGGATTTAGTAATATAGATGAAGAGATACAGAGATATAGAGTGTTGAATACATTGAATACTGAGAAGGGGGGTGAATCAGTATTTTTCTAACAAAATTAATTATTAACCATCCAATTAACAATCCACATCTAGCTACAATACTGAACTAAAACACAAAAGAGATCATAACACATTGACATCCGTATTTTTACGTGGAAAACCCAAAGTGGGAAAAACCATGGTGAGGATTAACTCGGGCATGTGCAAGATCAAGGGGGTCCAAAAAGTGGAAATGAGGAAAAAAACACATTTTTAACTTGCCGAAATCATGAAAAAAAATGTTGACTTTTTGTATGGGTCGAGTACAATATCCATTTATAATGGACATCTGTTTCCCAAAATTAATTTTCATCAATTTATGCAAACAAAATGGATGAAACAAAATGGATATCCATTTGGAAAATGGGTACCCATTCTTGGAAAACAAAATGGATGTCTATTTGAAACAAACACATATCCGTTTTGAAGACCTAAAAAACCCTCCTTAGTAAAATTGGCATAACTTTTGTGTTTCTTATCAAAATTTTGATTTTTTATAGACATTGGAAAGGTGATTGAGAGATCTACGCAATGAACTAGGTAGTTTTTCTATATTGTACACCAAAAATAATTGTAATAATTTGAACTTCATATTTCATTTTTGAAACATAAAATGCTCACTACTTCTACATGCAAAGTCTCTTTTTCATGAATTTTCTTGTAACACTCATCTCAAAATGCTTGAAACATTAGGAAAAGTAATCAATAATGAAATATTTATATTTCTTGTAGTAAGGAGATGAATAAATATTCATAAATAATCATATCTCTCTATCCATTTCTCTACCTCTCTATATTTCACTGTCTCCCTTTAAGCTTTGGACCTATCCCTCCACTTGTTTCTCCCTCCCTCCCTTCCTCCATCTCTTTTTACCTCTTTAGACCTCTCCCTATCAATCTAATGATCTCTAGACTTAACTATATTCTTCTCCATCCCTCCCTCCTTCCTTCTCTCTTTGTCCCTCTTTAGACCTCTTTGTCTCTCTCTTACATCCCTCCCACTACCTCTCCCTCTCCCTCTCACTCTCCATTTCCCCCTCTCCTTCTATACCTCTCTCTCTCCCCCTTTGAAGTCTCCCTCCCTCTGAAGCATCTCTCCTTCTTAAGTATCTCTCTTAGGTCTCTCCCACTCCCTCTCTCCCTCTTAGCTCTCTCTCTCTCTCTCTCTCTCTCTCCCTCTCTCCCTCTTATGTCTCTCTCTCAGGTCTCTCCCACTCCCTCTCTCCCACTTAGGTCTCTCTCTTAGGTATCTCTCTCTCTATCTCTCTCACACACACTCACACTCTCCATCTCCCTCTCAGGTCTCTTTGTCCTTTCCTCTACCTCTCTATATTTCACTATGTTTCCCCTTAAGCTCTGGACCTATAACTCCATTTGTTTCTCCCTCTCTCCCTCCCTCTCTTTTGACCTCTTTAGACCTCTCCTTATCAATTTATTGAACTCTAGAATTAACAATATACTTCTCCATCCCTCCCTCCTTCCTTATCTCTTTGTCCCTCTTTAGTCCTATCTTTCTCACTCTCGCTCTCTTTGAGCTCTAGACCTATCTCTCTACCTCTCTCTCCATCCTTCCTTCCCTCTCTCTTTTTCCCTCTCTCTCTCTCTCTCTTAATACCTCTCTCTATCAGATCCCTCCCACTCCCTCTCCCTCTCACTCTCCATCTCCCCCTCACCCCCTCTCTCTCTCCCTCCCTTTGAAGTCTCCCTACCTCTTAAGTATCTCTCCCTATTAGGTCTCTCTTTGGTCTCTCCCACTCCCTATCTCTCTCAGGTCTCTCTCTCTCTCACACACACACATACACACTACCACTCTCCTTCCATCTCAACTCTCTCTCTCTCTCTCTCTCTCTCACACACACACACACACACACACACAAAAACACACAAACTCACACTCTCCATCTCCCTCTTAGGTATCTCTCTTTCCCACTCTCTCTCTCCATCTCAAGTCTCTCTCCCTCTCCCTCCCTCTCAGTTCTCTCTCTCCCTCCCTCTATCTCTCTCCCTCTCTCCCTCTCCCTCTCTCTCTCAGGTCCCTCCCACACCCTCTCTCTCTCTCTCTCTCTCTCTCTCCTCTCAAGTCTCTCTCCCTCTTATATCTCTTTGGATCACTGTCACGTCTCCTGCACTCCATATCCTCTGGGTCTCTCTCTTCTTTCCCTCTCTCCTCCTCTCTCCATCCCTCTCTTTGTCTCTCAGGTCATCTCTCTCTGATTCCTCCCGTCCTCCTCCCTCCTCCATCTCTCCTCTCCTCTCTCTCCCCCCTCCCCTTTGGAGTCTCTATCTCCCTCTTAGAATTATCTCTCTTGGGTCTCTCAGGTCCTGCTCTCTCTTTGATTTTCCATCCCTCTCCACTCTCCATCCCCTCTCTCCCTCTCCCTCCCTCCTTTGGAGTATCTCTCCCTCTTAGGTCTCTTTTTTTTCTAGGTGTCTCTCTGCCAGGTCTCTTTCACTCTCTCTCCCTCTTCAGGTGTCCTCATGCAGTTTATCTCTCTCTCCTCTCTCTCTCTCTCCATCTCCTCTTGATCTCTCTCTCCCACTCTCCCTCTCTCCATCTTAGAGTCCTCTCCCTCTCCCTCCCTCTATCTCCCTCTCTCCTCTCAGGTTCTCTCTCTCTCTCCCTCTCTCTCCCTCTCACCTCTGGTGTCTCTCTCTTAGGTCCCTCCCAGTCCCTCTCCTCTATCTCTCCCTCTCCCTCTCCTCCTACTCACTCCTCCTCCTCCTCTCTCCTCTCTGTCTCTCTCCCTCCTTTGGTCTCTCTCCCTCTTGAGATGTCCTCTCCTGTCCACACCTCTCCCCTCCGGTCTCCTGCACACAATCAAACTCTCCATATCCCTCTTAGGTATCTCTCTCTCCCACACTCTCTCTCCATCTCAAGTATCTACCCCTCTCCCTCCATCTATCTCCCTCTCTCCCTATCAAGTATCTCTCCCTCCTTCCCTCTATCTCTCTCTCCCTCCCTCTTTCCCTCTCACCTTCTCAAGTCTCCCTCTCCCCCCTCTCTCTCCCTCTTTCTCTCTCCTATGTCCCTCCCACTCCCTCTCCCCCTATAGAGATGGAGAGACAGAGTGGGAGAGATACTTGAGAGGGATATGGAGAGTGTGAGTGTGAGTGTGTGTGTGAGGGAGGGATCTAAGAGAGAGAGAGAGGGAGAGAGACAATTGAGAGGGCGAGAGGGGGAGAGGTAGGGAGAGAGATAGAGGGAGATAGAGGGAGGGATCTAAGAGAGAGAGAGGGAGAGAGACAATTGAGAGGGCGAGAGGGGGAGAGGTAGGGAGAGAGATAGAGGGAGATAGAGGGAGGGAGAGGGATAGTAGCTTGAGATGGAGAGAGAGAGTGGGAGACAAAGAGATACTTGACAAGGAGATGGAGAGTGTGAGGGAGTGAGTGAGTGTGTGTGTGTGTGTGTGTGTGTGTGTGTGTGTGAGAGAGAGAGAGAGAGAAGAGAAGAGAAGAAGAGAAGAGAAGAAGAAGAAGAGAGAGAGAGAGAGAGACCCTAAGAGGAGATGGATTAGTGTGTGTGAGAGAGAGAGAGACTTGAGAGAGAGATCTAAGAGGGAAAAGGTCAAAGGAGGTGGGAGAGAGATAATGGGGAGAGGGTGGAAGACCTAAGAGAGAGAGAGGTGGAGAGATAGATGCAGAGGGAGGGAGATGTGGAGAGAGAGAGAGAGACCCTAAGAGGAGATAGATGGTGTGTGAGAGAGGGCCTGAAGAAGAGAGATCCTAAGAGGAAAGAGAGATTCAAAGGGGGAGGGAGAAAGAGAGGTGAAGGAGAGATAAATAGGGAGAGAGGTGGAAGAACCTAAGAGAGAGAGAGAGAGTAGGAGAGAGATAGATGAGGAGAGGGAGATGTGGAAGAGAGAAGAGAGAGAGAGAGAGAGAGAGAGAGAAGGAGAGAGGAGAGAGAGGAGAGAGAGAGAGAGAGAGAGAGAGAGAGAGAGAGAGAGAGAGAGAGACCTAAGAGGGAGATGGAGTCTGTGAGAGAGAGAGGGGGGGAGGGAGAGGGAGAGAGGATAGAGATAATGGGAGAGAGAGAGACCTGAGAGGGAGATGGAATGTGTGTGTGTATGTGAGAGAGAGACTTGAGAGGGAGAGAGACTTTAGAAAGAGGGAGAGAGGGAGGTGGGGAATGATATGGAGATGGATAGGGAGAGAGAGAGGGAGAGGGAGTGAGTGAGTGAGTTTGAGAGAGAGAGAGCTAAGAGGGAGAGAGGGAGATGGAGATGGATAGGGAGAGAAGAAGAAGCTGATGGGAGGGACGAGAGAGAGATAGAGAGAGAGAGGAGAGGGGGAGATAGAAACAGAGGGAGATGGAGAGGGAGAGAGAGGGAGAGGGAGTGGGAGGGACTTAAGCAAGAGAGAGGTCTAAAGATGGATAAAAAGAGAAGGAAGGAGGGATGGATGGAGAAGTAGATAGTTAATTCTAGAGTTCCATAAATTGATAAGGAGAGGTCTAAAGAGGTAAAAAGAGAGTGAGGGAGGGAAGGAGAAACAAGTGGAGGGATAGGTCCAAATCATAAGGGCAAACATACTGAAATATAGAGAGGTAGAGAAAGGGATAGAGAGATATGATGATTTATGAATATTTGTTCATCTCCTTACTACAAAAAATATAAATATTTCATTATTGATTAATTTTTCTAATGTTTCAATTATTTTGAGATGAGTGTTACAAAAAAAATAATGAAAAAGAGACTTTGCATGCAGAAGTAGTGAGCATTTGATGTTTGAAAAATGAAATATGAAGTTAAAATGATTAAAATTAAAAAAAAATTATATACAATATAGAAACACTACCTAGTCCATTGTGTAGAGCTCTCAATCACCTTTCCAACACCTATAAAAAATCAAAAGTTTGATAAGAAACGCAAAAGTTATGATCATTTTACTAAAGAGGATTTTTTAGGTCTTCAAAATGGATATCCGTTTTGATTTTCAAAATGGATATCCATTTCAAATATATATCCGTTATCTTTTTCAAAATGGATACCCGTTTCAAACAGATATATGTTTTGTTTTTCAAAAAAAGGGGTTCCCACTTTCCAAAACGGGTATCCATCTTGAAAACAAAACAAATATCCATTTTGTCTAACAAAATTTGTGGCCTTGGGATTTCCCTCAAGTTTTCCTTGGTTTTTGGCTTGGGATTGCCAAACCTGGAAAGTCAACCCAAATAACGTGTTTTGAAAATTTCCTTAGTTTTTGGCTTGGGATTGCCAAATTCCGTTGTGGCTGACGACTTTTTTTTTATCTGAATTTCATGAAATGAAAAGGGTTTATAGAAAAATTGTCAGCTTTCCTCCAATATAAGTTATGCCTTATTTTGAATTTAATAAATAATTATTGATTTTCTACATACAATATGACTAAAGTCCTGATTGATAGGTTGATTGAAAAACTTCTATAACTTTCAAACTACTTAACATTTTTTGAACCTACAAGATGCATAACATTCTATGTTTTACATACTATAGGATATAAAAAAATTAAATTTCATAATGTTTTGACCAAGTTATGGTGGTCAGACACACATGTTTTAATAATTCTAAAATGTTGTAATAAAAAAATCATAACTAATTATTTACATGGAAAAAAATTACAAAAAAAAATCCAGCACATCCGAGCATATGTCCTCTACTTATATTAAAAGATTCAGAAAAGAATATTATTTTTTTCTTGTACTTAGGGTGGTCAAGCATACACCTGCTTCTTATCTTTTTCCTGAAAATTTAGTACCATTGCATTGAAATTTTATTTTTTTACAAAACAGATTTACTTTTTTCCAAAAAAGGACTAGTTGCCTAGAAACTACATTCAATTTGCTACAACTTTTTTTCTTACATATTTTCCAAATTATGGGTATGTGCAGGATCATCATGGAAAAACATGCCCTTAAGTGGCAAAAATTTAGAAAAATAAGAGTTAGGCAACTTGACATTAAAATTTATCTATATTATTTCAAAAAATGTAAGAATATAATCTGTAGGAAATTGAATGTAGTTTCTAAACTACTAGGTTTATTTTAAAAAATAAATCTATATGGTGAAAAATTTGAAATTTCAATGCAGAGTTCTTAAATTTGGGGAAAAACTAAGAAGTAGGTGTCCTTAACCACCCTAACCACAATAAAATGACAATATTCTTTTATCATATTTTAGATATAAGTAGAGAACTCATGTCTCAATGTGATGCATATTTTTTTGTAATTTTTTTCCAAGTAAATAATTAATTATGAATTTTTTATTAAAATTTTTTAAAAATATAAAAACTCGTATGTCTGGCCACCTTAACTTGGTCAAAAATTCATGAAATTCATTTTTTTTGTTTTTAATCTTATATTATGTGAAGCATAGAATGTGACACATGTTTCAGATTCAAAAAATGCGATACCGTTTGAAAGCTATGGATGTTTTTCAATTAGCCTATCAGTCAAGACTTAGTCATAATTCAAATGGAAAATGAATAATAATTGTTTATTAAATTAAAAGTAAAACATAATTTATATTGGTGGAAAGCTGGCAATCTCCTTTAAAAACCCTTTTTGTTTCATCAATTTTGGGTTAAAAAATAATTGTTAGCCACATACCTTACACATACCCATCATAAGCCTGCACATACCCTTATGTTAGTAACCTATTCAAATTTTTATGTCAAGTTTCTTGACTCTGATTTTTTTAATTTTCATCGCCACTTAGAGGCCTAGTTTGGACCCCCATGATCCTACACTGACCCATGAAATTGTAATATACATAATGTATGATAGTCCAAAAGAGGCATGAGGAGGGGTAGAAATGGGCATGAAGAGGGTAGAAATGGGCATGAAGAGGGTAGCAAAGGGAATGAGGAGGGGCAATAAGGAATATGAAACTAATAAATTTTTTACTTATTATCAAGTTTTTGCATGAAGAGGGTAGCAAAGGGCATGCGAAGGGGCAGGAATGAATATGAAACTAAGGAATTTTTTATTGATTCACAAGTTTGTGCATTAAGAGGGAAACACAAAGCATGAGGAGGGATAACTTGTAATGACTTTAGACTTGTGTGACTTTAGACATTTAGCATGTTGATGCATTTAGACTTTTGTGACCCCATGAAAACTATCACCCTAAATAAAAATCAGTATGGTATGACCTTCATTGATGACTATAGCTAAAATACATGGGTCTACTTCTTGAAGCATAAATCTGAAACTTTTAATAAGTTCAAAGAATTCAAGTCCCTAGTTTAGAAGGAATATAGAAACTCTTTAAGTTCAAGTTAAGAGTAGATAGAAGAGGTGAGTAATCCTCCAAATAGTTTCTCAATTTTTTGCAAGAATGAAAGCTTTAATAGAGAGTTTACAACTAATGATACCTAACAAAAAGATATTATATCAAAGACAAAGAATAGTAACATCAAGGATATTGCAAGAAATATGTTGAAGGTTAAGAGGATTCCAAATGAATATTAATGTGGAGTTCTTGCAACAATATTATAGTTTCCAAATAGATGTCCCACAAAGGCTGTGTGTGACATGATTTCACAAGAAGAATGAAAGAAATGCAAATGGAGCATAAAGCACTTCAAATTTTATAGGATACATGGAATATGCAATTGTGACAAAAGAAAATAATACATAAATTGGATGATAGAAGAAGTGCATCTTCATAAACAACACTAAGGAAGCCAAGGCATAAAATTGTAAAACCCTATCACAAAAAATATTGTAATTAGAAGGAATGTTGAGTTCATAGATTCATTAGGACTGCCATATTGAAGTTGTGACAATCCCAATGAAGCTATGAATTTCCTAAGATATTTTTGAAAGACCTAATAAAGTTAAATCTATGATTAATATTATGTTTATTTATATTAACAAAATCTAATCTAATCCCTTAGCAAAATCTAATGCATTTGATTAAGCTATGTATGTTGAGCACTCAAAATTTTCAATACTTAGCAAAATCTAATCCTCAAATCAACATGATAATAAAATAAAAGCATAATATTAAGCATGTATGATAATAAGTGATAAAGAAACATAAGAGAATGAAGGAAAATGTAAATCACATGTATAAAGACTTGAAATACCTTAAAATCCGAGATTTGATTTGAGAAACTACCCAATTATGTGTAGTTTGTTTTTCTTCTTGCATCAAACTCCTCAATAATTTTAGCTTTTCATGAACTTACTTCCTTCTCAATGTTCAATTCTATATAACTCTAATAGAGATACTAAAAACTATAGAATTAACCAATCTATAATGTGAAATTATAGCAATAAAATCATAATTAACATCACAACACTAAAAACATAAAAATTTGAGTTCATATAATCAAATTTTATGTAAAAACTCTATTATTTCACGTTTCCTAAGTTGGAAAACCAAAAAAAGATGCTGCAAGGGTGGTGGAATGTGTAAAAACTGCATGTTATTTCTCTAACACCATGAAAAAGCAATTTTTTATTGAGTAACATATAGAAGAAAGAGAATAACAAAGCATGTAGACTTGGATTATAGGTGTCCTACCTTTTTTATTATTTTTAGAGCAAGCCAAAATGTACTTTCATTATAACATACTCCTGTTATAATGCAATCACATTTTGGCTTGCTCTAAAAATGACAAAATTTGAACTTTTTTAAAGTGCACTCTCATTTTGAAAAAGTTAATTTGTAAAGGTTTTTTTGACTGTCATCATGTGTCAATAGGGGGTTGGATTGAGGTACATCTATGAGAAATTTCTTCATGGAATTATGACATCTTGTAAGTGCTATGCATGTCTCATTTTTTATGTGATATGAAGTTTCACCATAATTCCCTATACACTCGAACCTATACATTAACCCTCAACCCTATAATTTAAACCCTAAACCCTAAACAATATACCCTATACCTTAACACTGTACTCTATACACTCAACATGTAACACTATACCCTATACCTTAACCCTATACCTTAACCGTATACCCTAAAACCTATACCTTAAACCCTAAACCCTACAACCTCAACCCTCATCCCTATAACTTAACCCTATACTCTAAACCCTATACTCTAAACCCTATACCTTAAACCCTACAACCTCAACCCTCATCCCTAAAACCTCAACCCTCATCCCTATACCCTATACCCTCAATCCCTAAGCCCTCAACCCTCAACATTATGCCTTATACCATTAATCCCTCAACCCTTCACCCTATGCCTTATACCCTCAACCCTCAACCCTTTACCCTATATCCTATACCCTTAACCATATACTTCAACCCTAATCACTCAATCCTCACCCTATACCTTAAAAATTAAACCCTAATACCTCAACCCTCATCCCTAAACCCTACAACCTCAACCCTCATACCTATACCCTATACCCTCAATCGCTCAACCCTCAACCCTCAACCCTATACCCTATACCATCAACACTTAACACTATAACCTATACCTTAACCCTAAACCCTAAAACCAAAATCCTCATCCATATACCCTATACCCTTAACACTTAACACTATACCCTATACCCTCGACACTTAAATAATATACCATATACCCTATACCTTCACCCCATGCCTTATACCCTCAAAACTTAACATTTTACCCTATACCCTCAATCCCTCAACCCTATACCCTATTCCTTAAACCCTATACCTTAAAACCTCAACCCTCATCCCTATACCCTCAATCCCTCAAACCTCAATCATATAAACTATACCCTATACCCTATGTCTTATACCCTCAAAACTCAACACTATACCCTTTACCCTCAACCCAATACTTAATCCCTAGTCCATCAAACCTAAACCATATACCTTAAACCCTAAACCCCTCAACCCTTCACCCTATGCCTTATACCCTAAATCCTATACCTTATACCCTAAATCCTATAACTTATACCCTCAATCCCTCGACCCTTCACCCTATGCCTTATACCCTTAATCCCTCAACCCTATACCCTCAACCCTCACCATATACATTAAACCCTAAACCCTACAACCTCAACCATAACCCCAATAAAATATAACCTCAACACTTTTAACACTATACCCTATACCCTATACCCTCAATACTTAACACTATAACCTATACATTAACCTTATACCCTAAACCCTATACCTTAAACCCTAAACCCTATAACCTCAACCCTCATCCCTATACCCTATACCCTCAACACTTAACACTATACCCTATACCCTCAACCCTCAACCTTCATCACTCTACTCTATACCCTCAACATGTTATAACCTATACCCTCAAAACTTAACACTATACCCTATACCTTCACCCTATGCCTTATACCCTCAACCCTCCACCCTATACCCTATACTCTCAACCCTATACTTTAGACCTAATCCCTCAACCCTCACCCTATACCTTAAACCCTAAAACCTACAACATCAACCCTCATCCTATACCTTATACCATAAACCATGAATATTATCCCTCAACCTTATACTTAAACCCTAAACCATACACTCTCAACCGTTTACCCTATGCCTTATACCCTCAATCTAATCCCTAAATATTATACCCAATATCTTAAACCCTAACCCCTATACCTTATACACTTAAACTTAGACACTCAACCCTAAACATTATCCCTCAATTGTAAACCTTCAACCCTCTACCCTATATCCTATAACCTCAACCCTATACTTAAGACCTAATATCTAAATTCTAATCCCTATACCTTAAACCCTAAACCCTACAACCTCAACTGTCAACCGTATACCCTATACCCTCAACCCTAGAGTTAAGCCCTAATCCCTTAATCCTCAAACCTATACCTTAAACCCTAAACCATATACCTTAAACTCTAAACCCTACACCCTCAACCTTCATCCATATACCCTATACTATCAAAACTTAACACTATGCCCTATACCCTCAACACTTAACACTATACCCTATACCCTCTACATTCACCCTAAGCCTTATACCCTCAACCTAATACTTAAGCCCTAATCCATCAACCCTAAACCCTACAACCTTAGCCCTCATTCCTATACCCTATACCCTCAACCCTTCACCATATTCCTTATACCCTCAATCCCTCAACCCTCAACCCTATTCTTATACCCTCAATCCCTCAACCTTTCACCTTATGCCTTATACCCTCAATCCTTGAACCCTATACCCCTTACCCTTAATACAATACTTAAGCCCTCAATCCCCCAACCCTCAACACTCTACCCCATACCCTATACTTCAACCATAATCCATCAACCCTCAACCCTAAACTCTACAACCTCAACCCTCATCCCTATAACCTATACCTTCAACCCTTCATCCTATGCTTTATATCCTCAACCATATACTTTATACCATCAACCCAATACTTAAGCCCTATACCCTATACCCTAAACCCTCTACCCTAAAATATAAACCTTAGAATATCAACCCTCATCCCTATACCCTATACACTTAACCTTAGACACTCAACCTTGAACATTATCCCTCAATTGTAAACCCTCAACCCTCAACCCTATACCCTCAACACTATACTTAAGCCTTAATCCCTCAACCCTCAACACCATACCTTAATCCCTAAACCCTACACTCTCAAACCTAATCCCTATACACTATACCCTCAAATTAATACCTTAAACCTTGAAAATTGTCCCTCAATCCTATACCCTTAACCTTGTTCTTAAACACTAAAGCCTACACTCTCAACCCTAAAACCAATATCCAATGCCCTTAATCCTAATCCCTATAGCCCATAAAATTAACCTTATACCTTCAACCATAAATCCTCAACCCCATGCTTAAAATGTAAACACTACATTCAACCTTGTACCCTAAACCCTAATCTCTATACCCTATTTACTTAACCCTATACCCTCAACCCTGAACATACATTCATACATACATACATGCATACATGCATACATACATGCATACTTACGTACATTTATATATACATACATAAATTCATACATACATACAAGCATACAATCACACATACAAACATACATGAATTCGAACATACAAATATACATACATAAATACAAGCATACATATAAAAATATATATACAAACACACATACATAAAACAAATATTTATACAAACATACAAAAAAACATAAAACAAGACATAATGCAACTATGTTATAACATGCTTGAGTTATAACTCACTCATGTTATATGAAATACAAACATTCTTACACTCTACACACATTCATACAAACACATACAGGTGATCCCATAATAGTGGTTTACAATTTTTGGCCAAACTGGACACTGAAATTATTATTTTTAACTAAATCTTCACATTCAAGCACCTATAGCGGCTAAACCATGAGGAATTTGAAGATGGTACAAACTAGAGTCTCATCAATTTTTTTCTATAGATTCTAAAAATATTTTTTTTCAAAATTTTTGGAATCAAATTGCACTTCTTTTTCCATCTCCCACGAAAATTGTTTTTTTTCAGAAAACAACATTTTAAAAAAGTGACGCACACTGTATAACACATATTTTTTTTTCCATGAAGGATAAAATTCTAATTTTTTCAAATTTAGATTTGTAACTCTGATATCTAGTGCTTCCACTTTGTTAGATAGTTTTTTATTGAATATTGTTTCCTTAATCAAGTTTCAAAGTCAAACTAATTATAATTCATTACACAGCGCGACTGATAACGCGAACTCTTTTTGTATATGTCAAAATTTAATTTAATTTTTTTTGTTGGATCAAAGACTTCAATATCTGGTGCACTCATATTTTTCAATTTTTTTTTGATAATCTGCTATTTTTCCACATGTGAAGAACAAAGAAATTCATTTTCAATGAAAAACCTATGTTTAATAAAACTTAAAAAACAAATACATAACAAACCAAAACATATTAAAATTATATCGATTGGATAGATCGTTCTGAGGAATACCATAATCATTTGAAATAATTTTAAATGAATTCATTTGATACCCCAAAAGCTTAATCAAAAGTGATTTTTTATCAACATTTTCATAGGTGTAAAGGAGATCATTTATAGGTATGGTTTAAAAATAGCGAGGTTCTATCCAAGGGGGTTTGATCTAAGGTGATTTGATCAAACCCTCTTCAATTGGAATCCTTAAAATGGAACTTTTTAAGGCTTAAATCATTATATTTTCTAAAAATATGTGATTTCAGCTAAAATCAACTCCTCTCAAGAATTGTAAACCACTATTGTGGCAGCACCCATACAAAAATATTAAGCAAGACATAATGCGAGTGTGTTATAATTCGCTTGTGTTATGTCAAAACTATGACACAATGTGAGTGCATTATGCCTTGCTTTGGGAATCCCCAAGCCTTTGGCTTGGATTCTCTTTTTGATTTCCAATCCAAAGTATTGGACTACCTTCCCAATGTCCAAAAACATGTTTTTGCATATTCTACAAAATTTCACATAGTCTTGTGCATGCTAATCATTAGGTTTGTACGTGTTTCAAGGTTGAGTAAAAAATCACCTAGGTAATGTTAAGCTCTCTCTTAGATATTTAACAATGTAATTTTTTTTACATTTTGAATTTGTTAAGGCTTTCATCTTTCATTTCTTGTGTTTGTGTGTTTGTTTTTTTGTCAAAAACCAAAGTTTGGTATTTTTTACACTAGTTTAAACATTCATTGAAATTTCAAATAAATTACATTTTTATAAACTATACTGCATTCTTCACATATTCAAAAAAATGATTTTCTATTACTTTTAAAAATTATACGGGTACCTAGAACAACCAAATTTCTATTTTTCCAAATGTGTCCACTTTCAAAATTAGTAAAAAATCATGTATTCATTTAAAAATTATCAGAAAAATTGGGCATAAACTAGACATTGTTAACTAATTTCTCAGTGAAGAGGTTTTAAAAATACTAAAAAAAGGTTAACCTTTTGAGGGAGCCACAACATAAACTATGTTATGTTTTATTAACAAAAAGATCACCAATTTTTGTGGCTCCTTTTTTTGAACCCCTTAATCTCTACCATTTTCAAAAAAAAAATAGTAGTTTAGAAAGTAGACTTGGAGCACTATGACCCTTGTTTTTGTTTCATCTTAAAATTTTAAGTGTAACTATCCTCAATTTCTCATCCAAAGTCAGTATTTCCTAATTTCAAAAAAAAAAGTGGCCACTTAAGACCCCTTTTTGGCCCCTCATCTTTATGCACTTACCTAGGCTCTGATCTAGCTCAAAATCATCAGATAAGGAAGAGGAACCTCCAAATCAACTTTTTTGAAGGTCTACAGGTAGATATAACCACTTGAAAGGTATTCACTTATTAGAGATATATTTTTTCTTTGAATACTAACATTGATGAACCCAAATTTGTAATTAAGAGGCATTACATATGCATTATGTAGAATCCTAGAACATTTATATTGATGAATAAATGGAAGCTTTTAAAAAGAATGATACATGGGATCTTGTACCATTGCCCAAAGGATAAAAGCCTATTGGTTGCAAATTGGTGTTTAAGAAAAAAAATGGGTCCAAATTGAGCTATTGAGAAGTACAAAGTATGGTTGGTTGTGAAGGGTTACTCTTAGGTTGAGGGTGTTGATTATGGTGAAATATTTTATCCTATTAAAAAAATGATATCCATTAGATTCATACTTTCTATTGCTATAACTTATGATCTAGAGGTTGAGAAAATGGATGTGAAAATATATTTCCTTAATGGTGATTTAGAGGAGGATATTTACATGGCATAGCCAAATCACTACATGGTGAAATGTAAAAGTAATTTGTTTTATAAATTCGAGAAATATTTGTGTGGCCTCAAATAGAGTCCTAATATGTGATACAAATAATTTGATACATAGTGTCAATATTTTGGGATTTTGACCATTCTAAATCAGATCATTGTGTTTATTATAAATTTTATGGTGATCATTTCTTATTTATTGCATTATATGTTGATGATATGTTATTTATTGGTAAACATAAAGGAATGATTTCAGAACTTAAGTCTCAACTTGCAACTAAATTTGAAATGAAATATTTTCATGCAACTAAACACATTTTTGGGATGGAAATAAAAATAGAGTGAATAGAAAGCTAAGGATTAGCTAGAGTAAGTAGGTTAATTCAATTTTACAAAGGTTTAACATGTAGGATTGTAGAACATTTTGTGTTCCTTGTATAGTTGGAATAAAGTTATTGAGCTTAGATTACCCAACATCCCCATTAGAGATGGAATACATGACTAGAGTGCCTTACCAAAGTGTAGTTGGAAGTTTGATGTATACTATAGTCTCCACTAGACAAGAAATTACCCAAGTAGTGGGAGTTCTTTCCATATATATGTCTAATCCTGGTATAATTTATTGGGATGTAGTTAAAATATTTTCTGTAAATTTTTTAGGGAACTGAGCAAATTATTCCTCTGTGTTATCATGGTAATATGGTGGGAGATGGGAATTCCATTGATATTCATGGTTTTTTGGATTTAGACCGAGCAAGTGATGTTGATAGCAAGAGATCCACTAGTGCTTATGTCTTTACTTTATTTTGTGGAGCAATCAATTGGATAAGTGACCACTTGTGGATGTTTTTCTACTACTCAACTTGAGTATATGATAGCTACTCATACTTGTGAAAAATACATTTTTCTTAACAAATTGTGTTCATATATTGGAATTAAACAAGGTATAGTGATAATTTATTGTGATAGTCAGTGTGTAATGTGCCTAGCTAAGAACCCAACATTTCACACTAGAACTAAGAACATTGATGTATAGTATCATTTTATTAGACATATGGTCAAGGATGGTAATGTGAAGTTGGTTAAGGTATAAAATTTGATGAATGTTGTAGATTCTTTAACTAAGTCTATGAGCACATAAAATTTTGGATCATATTATGAGTATATGAGCCTCAAGGCCACTAGCAACTAAATTATAGTGTTAATACACCCTTTGCTCTTGCAAGTTGTTTGACAAGTTGGGAATGTTACAAAAATAGTGTCTCGATCTTGCAATTATGTGAGGTTAATATTTATAGTAATTTTACATTTTAGCATGAATTGATGTGATTTTTTTCCAAAGCTTTAGATTGGCTAAATAAGTATGCTCGTAAAGTTTCGACATTAGATCATGTGTAGATTTGAAGATACTAATTTTTTCACTTTTAAATTTTTAAAAGTTCATTTTGAATGCCTTAGGGGAATTTTTTGGGCATGAAAGTGGTTGTACCCAATTTATTCAATTATAGCTTGTTAGAGTGCTTCATGAGATTTTTGATAGTTCAAACACTTCAACATTTGGATATTGGAATCAAAAGTTATGGCCTCTAAAACTTCAGTCTCTTGAAATGGGAGATGTAAAAACATGTTGGACACAAAAATGAGTTGTAAATGGGGAGTTACATATAATGGTGTGTGTTTTGAGATATCATAGGCATCTATTTTTGGAGATAAGGATGTGTGCCACTTTTTAGGTGGTTTTAGCTCATGGTTTTGTAATACTATTTTATGGTCTCATGTATTGTATCACATATATATTAGGTGCATGAGATGGAGGTTATGTGAAAGAGACTTATATCTACTTAGTTTTCTTTGAATATATGGTTGGTGATACTCCTATGAGAAATATAGGTCTGCAAGGATGTTATAATCTTGTTGAATTATGAATAATATATTAGGAAACTTTTGAAGTGTGAGGGTTTTCTCCCACGTAAGTGCACATAGATGAGGGGCCAAAAGGGGGTCTTGAGTGACCACTTTTTTTTGAAATTAGGAAATATTGACCTTGGATGAGAAATTGAAGATAGTTACACTTAAAATTTAAAGATTTATCAAAAAAAAGGGTCATAGTGCTCTAAATCTACTTTCTAAACTACTAATTTAATTTGAAAATGGTAGAGGTTAAGAGGTTCAAGAAAGGGAGTCACATATATTGGTCCTATTTTTGTTAGAAAAATATAACATAGCATCTATTTGGCTCCCTCAAAAGGCTAACATTTTTTAGTATTTTTAAAATCACTTTGGTGAGAAATTATCTAATAGCATGTAGTTTATGACTGATTTTTCTGATAATTTTTTAATGAATATATGATAATTTACTAATTTTTAAAGTGGAGACATCCTGAAAAATATAAATTTTGTCATGCTACCCCTATAATTTTAAAAAACTAATTGAAATTAAAAAAATTGAAGATGTGTAGAATGGAGCCTAGTTTATTAAAATTTAATTTATTTGAAACTTTAATGAATGATTAAAAAATAAACTAAAAAATACCAAACATTGGTTTTTGACAAAAAACAGACACAAACAAACAAAATTAAAGATGAAAGCCTTAACATATTCAAAATGTTAAAAAAAATGCATCATTAAATAGCTAAGAGAGAGATTAACATTATTCATGTATTTGTTTTACTTGACCTTGAAACACATGCAAAGTTGATGGTTAGCATGAATGAGATTATGTGAAATTTTGTAAAATATGCAAAAACATGTTTTTGGGCATCGAAAAGGAAGTCCAAGCCTTTGGGTTGGAAATCCAAGATAAAATCTCAAGGATTACCAAAGCAGGATGAAAAATGAGTGTGTTATGGTCTGCATTGAATTTTTATCTTCTCTCTTTTTCTCTTTCATCTTGTTACCTTTTAGGGAAACTATATACATGAAATAAATATTCAAGTTGAAATTTACATATGGAAATTTACTTTATTATAATTTAAGTTATATTTCATGTACATAGTTTTGGGATGTTTGATAATGGTTTCAAATCTCTAGGAGTTATAATGCAAATTCTAGTTTTTGGATGATCTTATAATTTTTTAGACTTACTCAAATTTCAAGAATCAACATGCCAAATTTTAATAATCAAGATGTCAAATTTCAGTAATCTCCATCCCTTTATCCAAATATCTCTCCCTTGAACTCAAGAAATACCTCTCTACATATCCATCCTTCTCTTTCTCTCTCTCCTTCCATCCCTCTCTCTCTCTCTCTCTCCCTCCCTCTCTCCCTCCCTCTCTCCCTCCCTCTCACTTTCCCTCTCTACTTCTCTCTATCTCCCCTCTCCCTATCTCTACCTACCTCTCCCTCCATCACTCCCTACCACTCTCTCTATTTCTCTCTATCTCACCTCTCTCACCTCCCTCTCTCTCCCTCCATACTTCTCCCTCCCTCACTTATTCCCTATCCATTCTATATCTCCCAATCCATCTCTCGACCTACATCTCCATCCATCACACCCTACCACTCTCTCTCTACACCTCTCTATCTCAAATATCTCTCCCTCCCTCATTCCCTCTCTACTCTCTTTCTCTCCTCTCTCTACCGCTTCTCTCTCTACTTATTTTTATCTCCCCTCTCCCTCTCTACCTACCTCTCCATCCATCACTCTATCTATTTCTCTCGATCTCACCTCTCTCCCTCCCTCTCTACCTACCTATCCATCCATCATTGCCTACCAGTCTCTCTCTACTAGTCTCTATCTATTGCTCTCTATCTCCCACTGTCTCCCTCCATACCTCTCTCTCTCTCCCTCTCTCTCTCCCTCTCTCTCTTTTTCCCTCTCTCCATCCCCATTATTTATCTCTCACTCTCTCCTTCCATCTCTACTCTCTATCTATCATCTCCCTCCCTCTCTCCCCTCCTCCCTCCCCCTCTTTCTCTCTCCTCTTGTGAGGGATGAGGGTGTAAGGTTTGGTGTTTAAGGTATAGGGTTGAGTTTATAGGGTTAAGTGTATAGGGTATAAGGATTATGGTTTAGGATATTTGGTATAAGGTTGAGGGTATAGGGATGAAGTTTTATGGTGTAGGTTTTAGGGTTTAAGGTATAGGTATGAGGGGTGAGGTATAGTGTTCAGGGTTGAGGGTATAGTGTTAAGTGTATATGGTATAGGGATTATGGTTAAGTGTATATGGTATAGGGATTAGGGTTTAGGATATTGGTTATAGGGTTGAGGGTTTTGGGTATAAGGTATAGGGATTAGGTTTGAGGGTGTAATATTTATGTTTTAAGGTATAGGGTTAAGGGTTGAGGGATAGTGTTTAGGGTTGAGGATACATGGTTAAGTGTATAGGTTGTAGAGATCAGGGTTAAGGATATTGGGTATAAGGTTAAGGGTATTAGGTTTAGGACTTATGGTTTAGGTTTTAGGATTTAGGGTTTAGGGTACAAGATTGAAGGTTAGGTTTAGGGTTGAGGCTTGAGGGATAATATTCAAGGTTGAGGGTATAAGGTTAAGTATATAGGGTATAAAGATTAGAGTTTAGGACATTGGGTATAGGGATTAGGGTATAAGGTATAGGGTTAAGGGTTGAGAGTGTATGGTTTAGCACTTAAGAATATGTTGAAAGGAATAAGACAACTGAGAGGGGGGGTGAATCAATTGTCACTAAACACAATCTCAAATCTCAAACACTTATCGACTTCACAACCACTTTAATATGTTATTAAGTATGAACATGAAATGCAGATAACGAAATGAAAAATCAACACAAGAGATACCTGATTTATGTGGAAAATCCAATGAGGGAAAAACCATGGTGAGGATTAACTCACAATATCAAGTAATTCCAAAACCAAATACAAAGAGGCTCACTACCTACAAAAATGATTCACTGTCTAACAAGGAGGATCACTACCTATAGATACAAAAGATAATAGAAAAGATCCACCACAACAAGTTACACACATCAAAAACCTTGATTAGAAGATTGTAGACACCATCAACTCATTGCTTTCAGAGATATGGCACATTAAAGTACTGCTACCTCAGCTCACTTTCGCACAACTCTGCTTCTAAAACTTGTGGAATTTGATACATAAATTCATAACATCTCAACTTGTATTTATACCATATTCAACCTTAGAAACTTTCTCCAAGGTCAGCTACAGACACTTCATTTTACAAATTCAAATTAGGTCAGAAACTCAACATTCCTGTAGTGGAAAGGAATGAGAGAAGACCAAACCAACACTTAACCAAGACCCAAAAAAACATCTTAGATTAATCACATGATTCCTTAATTTATACTTATTCTTCGTATGAAGTGTAGACACTAGGTCAACCAAACCTAATGGAAATACAAATGAACTTTGAAGTATACACTTCCACAACAAGAAGATAACATGAAATCACATAAAACGCTTCACCATGCATGAGAAAACATCTCAAATACCTTTAGATTCATCTGCAGCAAATGCAAAAATTTCCATACACAGAACACCTTCCATCAGTCCATTCATACTGTACAGACACACAATAATACTAGAACACGTCTTCTAGAGCACCAAAACACGATTTTTTTTTCCAAAACACAAATAACATCATTACAAGCCTTCATCCAGATCCATAAGACCATAAAAAAATCAATAGAGGACTGTGGAGTAGAAAAATTTCTCCTAGTCCACAGACAAAAAACTTTGCCAAACTAGTTCAAACACTAATGAACACAACTTTCACTCTCCATCAAACTAGAAACTACAATCCAAGAGATACCACCAATAGATACCCATAAACAACACTTTAGATCTATACAAGCATAGGATCAACACAAAAGAAATGTAAAGCACATACTAGAGCACATTATGAACACATACACAACTCTGTCTTCACTATTTCTCAAAAAAACTTGGCAACTCAACATATCAACACACCTGCAACATCATAAAGATAGCTTCATGTAATTGCAACATCTCAAATATACATGCACAACTTGCAACACCTTGTACTATGTTAACATCAATGACAACATTAATGACCACACCACCAAACTTGCTCATACTTGTAACAATCCCCCCTTTCTCATTGATCGCAACACATGATGTGAAAAACCATCAAAGAAACACTCTCCCTTTTTTTAGATTAGACAACCTACACAACATTCCTGCACACCCAATAATCTCCCCCTTTTTTAGCTACTTATTTTTCTCTCCCCCTTTTCTCTTTCACTATTTTTCAAAAGAATCTCTCTCCCCCTTTGAAATCAATGGAAAAAACCAAAAGCTCCAATCACTTCCCCTTAGGAGTGCACCCACACATCTCATACTGCAACAATGAAACTTTCTACTCCCCTACAGAGTAGACCCATTCATCAGTCTAGACAAATGAAGAATCTATAGATCCATTGGATTGATGCAACTCCATGCGCACCTAGTTCAAAGAAGGAGGGCCAATGAACCCCAAATTCTCCCTAAGATACTCAAAAGTATACTTTGGAAGAGCCTTAGTAAATATATCTACAATTTGATCCTTTGTAAACACATACTCCAACTTGACTTTGTTCTCCAATAACTTCTCCCTCAAGAAATGATATCTGATAGATATATGTTTTGTCCTTGAATGTATTACCAAATTATTTGAAATGTTTATAGCACTTGTATTATCACAAAATATAGGGATATGATCATCACACATCACTTCTATGTCCTTCAATGTTTGCTTCATCCATAAAACCTATGTGTAGCAAGATGCTACAACAATGTACTTAGATTTTGTAGTGGATAAAGACATTGAATCTTATTTCTTGCTTAGCCATGAAACCAATCTTCCTCCAAGAAAGAAAACAACACCACTTGTACTCTTCCGACCATCTACACAACCAACCCAATTTGCATCAGTGTAAGCACTTAAAGTAAAATCAGTATCCTTAGGATACCACAAGCCATAATCTGGAGTGCGCTTAATATATTTGAATATCCTCTTCACAACTGTAACATGTTCTTCTTTAGGTTCTGCTTGAAATATTGTAACCAAATATACTACATGCATGATATTCGATCTTGTAGCAATAAGATATAACAGTCCACCAATCATGGATCTATACATGCTCTGATCAACTTTAGCAGATTCGTCATCTTTACTCAGCTTGCATCTAGTCACCATAGGGGTACTAATTGGTTTGAAGTCATCCATTACAAACTTCTTCAACAACTCTTTGCCATACTTAGATTGTGAAATGAATATCCCCTTATCAGTTTGATTCACTTATAGCCCAAGGAAGAAATTGAACTCACCAATCATAGACATTTGAAATTCTTTTTACATCTCCTCTACAAATCTATTACACATACATTCATTTCCTCCAAAGATTATAGCATCAACACACACAACTAATATCAACATTTTTTTCCTTCAAACTTGAAATAGAGATTACTATCTGTGGAGCCTTTGTTGAATCTTTGTTGTGTCAAATATCTATCCAATCTTGCATACCATGCTTTGGGAGCTTGTTTGAGTCCATACAATGCCTTTTTCAATTTACAAACCATATCTAGTTTTTCTAATAATTGAAATACCTTTGGTTGTTCCATGTACACTTCATTCTCTACCCTTGTCTTGAACACTTTGAATCTATCAAGAGCTTGAACATTCTCCCTAAGAAATGTAACCCATGTCATTCTAGAATAATCATCAATAAGGAGCATGAAATGCCTATCACTATTAAGACTTCAAGTTCTTGTAGGACCATAGAGGTCAATATGAACCAATTCCAACATTTCAATAGTTGATTGTTCTTTTCCTTTGAAATTGCATCTTGTTTTCTTTCCCAATTGACAACTTTTGCAAACATTATTGGTAGGATTTGTGATTTTAGGAAGATATTGGACAACATCTCTTGAATTGGTTCTGATAAAATTATCAAAGTTTACATGTCCCATCCTCTGATGCCATAGTCAACTTTCATTAACTTGAGATACAAGACACTAATCATGAACACCCTTAAGCTAATAAATGTTTCGATATGTTCTCCTTCCTACAACAACCACAGTTCCAGACTCTTTTATGATCTCACAGGTGTTATCCTGAAACACAAGCTTGAATCCTTTGCTACACATTTTTCCAACACTCAAAATATTATTCCTTAAGCCCTTAACATAATAGAAAACATCGGTACTGTATTTTCCATCAAAACTAATAGTTCCTTTTCCAACAATCTTTGCTCCAAAATCATCTCCAAACAATCCACCATCATACTTTTCAAGGTTAGTGAACTTACTTTTATCTCCGGTCATGTGATTAGAGTAGCCACTATCAATCACCCAATAGTCTTTGTCTTGTCTAGCATGAAATGTAGTAACCGGAGTACCTTCCATCTCATCCTTCTTGTTCTCTAGACCACTTTCCCTTGCACATCTTCCAGAGTTAGTAGACACAGATTTATTCTCTAAAGCTAAAAACAAGCATTCATCATCAGAGATCCTAGTATCTTCTCTAACATGATAAAATCTCTTGAATTTCTTATCCTTTTGGTCTCTATTATCTATGTTCTTCTTGTGTATAACTCTATTTGGACATCTTGAAGCATAGTGACCAATATTTCCACAACTGAAACATTTAAAAGGCAACATACCTTTGTACTTACCAATACCTTTCTTCAACTTCCTTGTAAATTTTGCTTCCAACTCTTTTGAATTATCACTATATGGATCATCCTCTATCTTTGTAGCTTTAAAGGATGATTGTATCTTCTCTTTCTTTCCAAACTTCCTCATCTCAAATGTAGTCAAGGTGAAAAATAGCTATTCTTTAGTAAACTTCTTAGGATCATACACTTCTTCAATAGCTATAACCTTATCACTATAACTCTCTGGTAGAGTCATCAAAATATTCTCCATCACATCTTCATCAATCAAAGTACCACCTTGATTCTTATCTTCATTCACTACAATATCAACCCTCTAGGAATAGCTTGCAATATCTTCACCTTCTTCCATCTTCAAGTTCTCATACCTACACTTAGCTGTTAGCTTCTTTGAAAATTGCACTCTATCATTTCCTTCATAGATATCTTCCAACTTTTTCAAAAATTCATAAGCAGTGGCCAAAGAAATAACTTTTGTTCACTTAGTCTTAGATAAATCACTGTAGATTGCATGCCTTGCTTTCTCATTTTCCTTATAGGTAGAAATATCATCTACAGAAGAAGGATCACTTTCTGGTGCAACATAATTTGTTTCCACAACCTTCTAGGTCTTGTAACCAAGAGAGATTATGTAACCTCTCATTTCCACTTTCCACTCACTATAGTCAGATCCATAAAACATAGGGATTTTAAATTTTTGCTCCATCAGATCTACCTCAAGCGGTTAAGCTCTTCTTCAAGGAACCAAAGCTATGATACCAATTGTTGAAAGGCACAAGAAAACTAAGAGGGGTGAATTAGTTGTCACCAAACACAATCTCAAATCTCAAACACTTATCAACTTCACAACCACTTTAATCTGTTATTAAGTATGAACATGAAATATAGATAACAAAAAGAAAAAGCAACACAAGAGACACCTTATTTATGTGGAGAACCCAATGAGGGAAAAACCACAGTGAGGATTAACTCATAATATAAAGTAATTCCAAAATTGAATACAAAGAGGCTCACTGCCAAGGGCTCACTACCCAAAATACAAGGCTCACTACCTACAGAAAGGACTCACTATCCAACAAGGAGGCTCACTACCTACAGATAAAAAATATAATAGAAAAGATCCACAACAACAAGTTACGCACATCCACAACCTTGATTAGAAGATTGCAAACACCATCAAATCACTGCTTTCAAGAATCTGAAACATTAAAGTACTGCTGCCTCAACTCACTTTTGCACAACTCTGCTTCTCAAACTTGTGGCATTTGATACATCAATTCGTAACATCTTGACTTGTATTTATACCATCTTAAACCTTATAAAATTTTTCCAAGGTTGGCTACACACTTATTTTACAAATTCAAATTAGGTTGGCAACTCAATATTGTCATAGTGGAAAGGAATGAGAGCCAACCAAACCAACACTTAACAAAGAACCATAAAAACATCTCATATCAATCACACGCTTCCTGTAGACACGTAAAATGTACCGATTGACATTGTGCATCTGATCTTGACTACTAACATAGTTTCATCCTAAATTATCCCTCGTTCTAACTGTTTAATCAAATTCTTTTATTTGATTAAATTCATCAATTTCCTCTCTGAATTAAATAAATCATTTTATCTAAATGAGTCTCTCTCTTTTGTTAATTAAATCAATCGCCTGTTCTAATTATCCCTATTTAATTAAATTATCTATTTTATTTGATTAAATTTTTAAAGTCTATCTATTAAATTAAATAAAATAAAACCTTATTTAATTTGATCTAACATCATCTCCTTTAATTAAATAAATCAAAATATTTGTTTAATTAATCTCTTATCACATTCTTCTCATTATTTGATTTAAATAAATCCATAAATCTAAGTCAAATAAGTCACATCATCTAATTTCCTATTAAATTAATTGACCCTTGATTAATTTAATTCTAAATCATGTCCCATCCTCTAGCTTTTCCTACTTGCACATGAAAATAGATTTAATTCATTTATTAAATCTCTATTTTCCTCACAAGGCATCTTTTGGAATATTCCTACAAGTTTGAATTCAAAAATTCCAAGTTGACATGTACATCCAACAAGGCATTTACTCCATCTTACATGTCCTTTGTCTTGAGCCAAGTGGAATTTATTGCATTTTCCCTTCCCTCTTGCTAGTCATTTCAACAAATTTGAAATTCAAAAATATGCATTTATTGGCACAATCCTCAAAACTTGCACATCCTCCATCCATTCATAGATTGACAAGTGGCATCTTGCCATTGGATGAATGTTAGTCCCACATTGCTCAAATTTGGACATTCATCCTTCAATCTCATCTATAAATAAGAGGCTTATATCCTCATTTTATCATCCACAAATTATGCAAAGTTACCATGGTTAAATATCTATCAAATCTCATCCATTTCTATTGAATCTTAGCTAGGTTATGCAGGTTTCTAGCTTGGAGCATTCTTCAACATCATCAAAGTGGATCAATTATCATCAACACATCAAGCACGCATCATAGGGATAGGGAAAGGGCCAATTTTCACATCAAATTGGCACCAATTCCCCCATGGGATCATGTGTTTGCTATTCTAATTAGGATTGAATCTATATTTTCTTGTTTCATTGTATTCTTCATTGTTTTCTTTCCTAATTTGAATTTGGTGAATGGATTTCATGGGGAATCCTTGTTCTAACTTGCAATCTCTAACTTAATGTGTTTATTCTTATTGTTTTGTAGGTACTAGGATTGGGGTTCACACACTTCCTTAATTGATACTTATTCTTTGTATGAAGTGTAGACAACATGTCGACCAAACCTAATGAAAACACAAATCAAATTTGAAGTACACCCTTCTACAATAAGAAGATAACACATGGACCACATAGCACACTTACCATGTACAAGAACACATCTCAGATATCTTCAGATTGATCCATAGAAAATGCAACAACTTCCATACACATAACACCTACCATCAGTCCATCTAGACTATACAGACACACACAGTAATACTGGAACACATCTTCTGGAGCACCAAAACAAGAAATTTTTTTCCAAAACCAAGATAACATCATTACAATCCTTCATCCAAATCCACAAGATTGGAAAAAAACCAACAGAGGACTGTGAAGTAGAAAAATTTCTCCCAGTCCACATATAAACAACTCTGCCAAACTAGTTCACACAACTTTCACTCTCCATCAAACTAGAAACTACAATCTAGGAGATACCACCAACAGATACCCATAAAAAACACTTCAGATCCACACAAGCATAGGATCAACAAAGAAGAAATACAAAGCACATACCAAAACACATTCTGAATGAATACACAACTCTTTCTTCACTATTTCTCAAAAACACTTGGAAACTCAACATACCAACAAACCTGCAACATCATAAAGATAGCTCCATGTACTCACAACATATCAACATTATCTCAACTATACATGGACAAACTACAACATCCTGTATTGTGTTGACATCAATGACAACATGAATAACAACACCACCAAACTTGCTCATACTTGCAATAGTATAGGGTTAAGGGATAATGTTTAGGTATTAGGGTATAAGGTTAAGGGTATAGGGTATAGGTTTGAGGTTTGAGGGTGTAGGGTTTACAATTTAAGGGTTTGAGGGATATTATTCTGTTTTGAGGGTATAGGGTTAAGTGTATAGGTTATAGGTATTAGGGTTTAGGATATTGGGTATAGGGTTTAGGGTATATGGTTTAGGGTATAAGGTATAGGGTTAAGGGTTGAGAGTGTAGGGTTTAGGATTTAAGTATAGGGTTGAGGGTATAGAATTGAGGGATAATGTTTAGGGATTAGGGTATAAGGTTGAAGGTATAGGGTATAAGGATGAGGGTTGATGATTTAGGGTTTAGGGTTTAAGGTATAAGGTTGAGGGTTGAGGGTATAGGGCTAAGTGTATAGGGTACAAGGATTAGGGGTTAAAATATTAGGTATAGGGTTGAGCGTATTGGGTTTAGGATTGAGGAATTAGGTTTTAGGGTTTAGAGTACAAGGTTAAAAGTAGAATTTAAGGTTTAATTATAGGTTTGAGGGATAATTTCAATGATTTAGGTTATAAGGTTGATGGTATAGGGTATAAGGATGACAATTGAGGATGTAGGGTTTACAGTTTAATGTATAGGGTTGAGGGTTGAGTGATAGTGGTAAGGGTTGATGGTATAAGGTTAAGTATATAGGGTATATGGATTATGGTTTAGGATATTTGGTATATGGTTGAGGGTATTGGGTTTAGGGTTTAGGGTTTAGGGTTTAAGTATAGGTTTGAGGGTTGTAGGTTTATGGTTGAGGGATAATGTTCAAGAATGAGGGTTAAGGTTAAGTGCATTGGGTATAGCGATTAAGGTTTAAGATATTGGGTATGGGGTTGAGGGTATAAGGTATATGGTTAAGGGTTGAGAGTGTATGGTTTAGGGTTTAAGTATATGGTTGAGGGTATACAGTTAGGGAAAATGTTTAGGGTTTAGGGTATAGGGTATAGGGATGAGGGTTGAGGGCATAGGTTTTAGGGTTTAAGGTATAGGGTGTATGGTTTAGGTATAATGTTCAAGGCTGAGAGTATAGGGTTAGCTATATAGGGTATAGGATTGAAGGTATTGGGTTTAGGATTGAGGGTTTAGGGTTTAGAGTACAAGGTTGAATGTAGGTTTTAGGATTTAAGTATAGGGTTGATGGATAATGTTTAGGGTTTAGGTTATAAGGTTGAGGGTATAGGGTATAAGGATGAGGGTTGAGGGTTTAGGGTTTAAGATATATGGTTGAGGGTATAGGGTTAAGTGTATAGGGTATATGAATTAGGGTTTAGGATATTTGGTATAAGGTTGAACATATTTGGTTTAAGGTTGATGGTTTAGGGTTTAGGGTTTAGGGCATGAGGTTGAATGTAGGGTTTATGGTTTAAGTATAGGGCTGATGGTTGTGGGTTTACAATTTAGGTATAATGTTTAAGGTTGAGGGTCAAGGTTATGTGTATAGTGTATAGGGATTAAGGTTTAGGATATTGGGTATAGGGTTAAGGGTTGAGAGTGTAGGGTTTAGGGTTTAAGTATAAGGTTGAGGGTATATAGTTGAGGGATAATGTTTAAGGTTTAGGGTATAAGGTTCAAGGCTTAGGGTATACAGATGGGGATTGAAGGTGTGGGATTTATAGTTTAAGGTATAGGATTGAGGGTTGAGGGTATAGGGTTA
The DNA here is from genome assembly GCA_007258455.2 of Sequoia sempervirens. Classification (NCBI taxonomy): domain Eukaryota; kingdom Viridiplantae; phylum Streptophyta; class Pinopsida; order Cupressales; family Cupressaceae; genus Sequoia; species Sequoia sempervirens. The sequence goes on from VDFB02156924.1 coordinate 145,379, forward strand.
AGTGTATAGGGTATAGGGTTGATCGTATTGGGTTTAGGATTGAGAGTTTAGGGTTTAGGGTTTAGAGTATAAGGTTGAATGTAAGGTTTAGCATTTAAGATTAGGGTTGAGTGATAATTTCCATGGTTTAGGTTATAAGGTTGAGAATATAGAGTACAAGGATGAGGGAGAGGGTGTAGGGTTCAGGGTATGGGGTTAAGCATATAGAGTATATGGATTAGGATTAAATATTATAGGGGAAAGGAGGAGAGGGAGGGAAGGAGGAAAGGAGGGAGGGAGGGAGAGAGAAAGAGAGGTGAGATAGATAGAAGTATAGAGGGAAGGAGAGAGAGTGTGAGAGAGAGGTCTAGAGCATAATGGATAAATAATGAGTTAGATAGAGAGAGATATATGATATAACTTATTGATTACTAAAATATAGCTTTGATAGAGTGAATTCGAGGGGGAAGGTGGGTGGGGGGGAGGAAGGGAGAGAGGGGGGAGATAGAGAGTGGAAGATAGGGAAAATTAGAGATTGAAGGAGGGAAGGAGAGGAGGATAGGACAGAGGGAGGGAGAGAGAAAGAGAGGTGAGATATATAGAAGTATAGAGGGAAGGAGTGAGTGTGAGAGAGATATCTAGAGAATAAGGGATAAATAATGAGTGAGATAGAGAGAGATAGATGATAAAACTTGTCGATTACTAAAATTTGGCCTCTTGATTACTGAAATTTGGCTGTCTAAAAAATTATAAGATCTTCCAAAAACTAGAATATGAATTATAATTCCTAGATGTCTGAAACCACTCTCAAACATCCTAAAACTATATACATGAAATATAACTTAAAGTATAAGAAGGTAAATGTCCATATGTAAATATATATAGTTTCATTGAAAGATAATAAGAAGAAATGGAAAAAAGAAGAGAAGAAAAAAATCCAATGCATACCAAAATCAATGAATCGATTCTATTTGACATCATTAGCTTTTCAAGTTATCAAAAATTAACTAAAATATGACATCAACTTGTACGGTGACATCATCCAAAATAAAAATAAAATTATTTATTTTATAAAATAAAACTTTCTAAAATCTTATGAATTAACTCATGATGGTTAATTTAACTCTACATATCCTATTCTATCTCATTCATCTTTCTAAATATAAAATATTATTTTTGTTTTTAAGATTTATATTCTTAAGTTCTATTAAGTTCTATTATATAAATTTTATATTTTCAAAAAAATATTTTTATTCTTTAAGAAAAAAATATAAAAAACATTTAAAAAAATATTAAAAAATCATAAAAGTCATTTATGAAGCGCTGCAAAAATAAAAGAGTGCTCTCATCTTCACCTATAGAACACTATCAACATAATTATTAAACTTGTTATAAACATATTTAAAATAATAAATCTAAATCTATAATATGAAATTTGATTTAATATATAAAATTTATATAAAATAAAATATTAAGTATAAAATAAAATATACTTTACCACTATTTACGTTAATATAGCAAAAATAAAATAAAATAAAAACAAAAAAACAATAGAAAAAAAACCAAAAAAAATAAAAATTGTTCTCACAAAAACTACGAACCAAATAAATTGGAATCTATTAAAAAAAACCAAAACAAATTGGAAGCTGTTGGTGGGAGAAAAAAGTTGGAGAAAATCACAAAACTATGAAAAAATAATTGAAAAAATTAAAAATTAAAAACCAAAAAAATTTGCAAAGGAAAGAAAATGAGAAAATCAAAGAGACTATGGAAAAAAAGATATCCCTCAACATACTTTTTTAAATATAAATATACTATTATAAAACCTATAAACATGTTTATTTAAATAAACGTACATAACATAATAAATCTAAATCTATAAAATTATATATATATATATATATAATAAAATACTAATTAAAAAAAAAATATCTAAAGTTACTATTACTTTGCCACTTTTTAAATAAAAATAAATAATCAAGAAAAGAAAGTGAACTTGACTTTTTTAATAAATTATAATAGAGATATAAATTACCAAACTTGAGTTTAAGAGTTTTTAAATAAAAAATAATTATTGAAGAAAGTGAACTTGATTTTTTTAATAAATTATAATAAAAATATATGTTACCACTTTTAAAAAATCATGGACTTCAGCTTTTAAGGAATTCTAATAGAAACTTGTGTCCCCACTTAACTCATGTAGTTAAGTAATTTATATTTTTTATATTTAAATAATTTGTATTATATGAGATAATTTTTGCTTTTTTAGAGTTCCTTAGGAGGCCCATTTTTTATGTATATTTCCCCTAATGATTGTACTGTACTCACATTGTAATGCGCTCGCATTGTACCATGCTCGAATTGTAATGCACTCTCATTGTAATGCACTCATGTTGTAATGCACTCGCATTGTAACGTGTTTGCATTGCAACAATGCATTAACAAAACATAACCACATTATAATGCACTTACATTTTGGAAATGTATTAAAAAAAGGCACATTTTTTGAAATTCAATCCATAACATGAGTACATTATAACATTCTCATATTACAATGCTCACATTGTAATATAACTTAAACACGTTGTATTATAACTTGCTCATATTTTCACTGTTTCAAGATGAAAAGTGGATTGACCACTTTTGGGCCCCTCATATTTGTGCACCGACCCTTCTGAAATGGTTTTCCTAGCATAAATCATTGTGTTATGACCTATGAATATTAGTTATGTTTATTTATGTTTAAGTTTTTGTAACTATTTAGATCTGAAAAGTTTTTGCATAATCCTCCTCTCAAGGGTCAGGGGGCCTAGCTTGATTGGTTAAAGCATCATGTTGCAAGAAAGAGGTCACGAGGTCTAGTCTCCCCCCTATCCCCGTGGTACTAGAGGGCATGTTGCACCATTGTCACCGATCACATGAATTTTTTTTGAGGCACACTGTAGTTTATAGTGGGGCTACTCAATTCTTGTAGTCTAAAAAAAAGAACCCTCCTCTCAAGATTAGTGTAGGAAGCTATTCCACTACCTTATATTCCTTACAATTGATCTTAATATACATGTGAGATAGAATCGATCCCGTCAAATAGATTGAATTGACACAAAGTGTAAAAATTATCTTTACATGGTTCTAATTGAAATTTGGGTCCTTTGTGAATAATTCTAGATGCCACCCATATTCTTGTAAGATCTTATAAACCATTAGCTTCTCACAAAACATCATATGTGAAATATCATTCTCCATTAGGTCATTTCCATTTTGAGCCCCTATTCAATTCATTTGGGTCTTCATTACCATTTATATTTACCTCTTCCATTGTTGGGTTCTAGAATTACATCGATAACAAGTGGAACAAGGACCTATTATTAAACTAGAAATTTTAAAAAGAGGTCTGGTTCAGATGAAAACATTTGAAAATCCTTTTCATGCAAAGAAGGGAACTCTAACGAGCTCATTCAGGAAATAAACATATCTTTTTTTTTCTTTTTAAATAGTTTGGATGGAAATCACAACAAACTTATCCCTTAGCTTTATTTTCCTTCAACCACACCATGCAAACAAACCCACATAAACTAGAAAAATAGAAATCCAAATGAAAAGGAAAAGTACAGAAAAGAAAAATGACATCATGAGGGGTAGATATGAGAAGATGGATTTTATCTACCTACAAAGAATTTACTTAGCCAATTATTGAAGTCAATTGTATTTGTGGGGAATCTATTGGTAAGTGGAACTAAGATGATTCACATGGAAGCACCCACAATAAATATGAGCATGACATTCCTACAAAGTAGAAAAATCCAATTGAACTAGACCAAAACAAAAAAAAGGGAAGGTTTAGATGAACAATAGATTCCTAAAAAAATGATACTTAGCCATTTCTCTATATTTTACTACCTTTTGCAAATATTCTCCACTAAACCAACATTTTGAGGGAAAAATTATCTAAATAAGACATTGTAAGAATTTAGACTATATTTGAATGGAAGGAGAAAACCCATAGATGCATAGCTTTCTTCCCTTAGAAAATTTTACAAAACTTCAAAAATTAATGGGGCTTAATTTTTTATGCTCTACCTAATAGTGCTAAGAAATTTTGCAAAATACTACCTAGATTAGATATCTTAGATAGGTTATTAGTAGATTAGCAATGAAAGGGGACCTCATATGCACACAAAATGGAAAGGACTCAAGCAAAAATATAATGAGAAATTGAGTTCCAATATAATGTATCTTTTTTGAGTGAGAATCTAGCTTGAGATGATAAAAATCCTCCATCCTCTTATGCCTCTAACCTCAAACACCTTTTATTATTCTTTAACTACCAAAAGTAACATTCAAACTTTTGAAATCTCTATTAAGTGTAGCATGGATGACAATGAGCATAAATTTTTTGTAACATAATAAAATTGGTCTTTACCAATAATTAAAAGTATCACATTCACCCAAAAATAAACCATTTGTACAATGCCCTCCCTATTTATCCTTACAAAAAAAATATTTTATTTCTTTATAAAATTTGAAACTGTAATTGTTCACACTTGATTTTTTTTAGAATCTCTTATAACCAACTTGTTGGTGTTCCAAACTGATTAGTCCAATGAATCCTATAGACTAGCAACTTTCTAATGATCAAACTCAGTGGTGGATTTGGCCAACCGAAAAGATTCAGTCAAAGACTGAAATCTCCTACACTTTTAGCTTTGTAGGACCAAGGTGGGTCAACCTATACAATGCCTAAAAACTTAATTCACTCATACACAGACATTACTTTTTATAGTAGATAATTCCCAATTCAATTACAACAAAGAAAGTACTAACAACTTCAAATCTGGCTAAATTCTTGGTATATCAACGCTAACTCAACAATTGGGAACCAAAACTCAACACCAAACCTCAACCAAACAACAAGGATTTAAAATTATTTTGAAATTAAAATGTTTCTAAGAATGCATCAAGCCGAATGAAAAATTAGTGCCTAATTCTGGGCCATGGAGTTAAATGCATAAAGAGAATTCATTAGGAAATGGATTTACACTAGTGGATTCAAACTGCATAGGTGCTTTTTGTTTGAGTTAGCTTTCTCCTGATTGGAACAAATGAATTGCTCGCATTATTTGCATAGTTGGAAAACACACTGTCTCCTCTCTCTTGCAGAGGGTTTTACAACACTATATGGGTTTCTTGTTTCTTAACATCTTATATCGAGACACTGTGTTTTCCAACTATGTAGATAATGTGAGCATTTGTTTGGTCGAATCAGTTCAGAAAAATGAAATTCCATTTTGATCACATGTTACATAAATAGGTGTTTTTTGTTGATGAGTTAGCTTTCTCCTTATTTGAACAAATGAATTGCTCCCATTATTTACACAGTTGGAAAACACACTGTCTCCTCTTAGTTGTAGGGGGTTTTACAAACACTATAAGGGTTACTTGTTTCTAAACACCTTATATGGAGACAATGGCTTTTCCAACACTACAAATAATGTGAGCATTTATTTCATCGAATCAGATGAGGAAAATGAAATGCCACTTTGATCTCATGTTACATACATAGGTGCTTTTCGTTTACGAGTTAGCTTTCTCCTGATTGGAACAAATGAATTGCTCACATTATTTGCACAGTTGGAAAACACACTGTCTCCTCTCTTTTGCAAAGGGTTTTACAACACTATATGGGTTGCTTGTTTCTTAACACCTTATATTGAGACACTATGTTTTCCATATATGAAGATAATGTGAGCATTTGTTTAGTTGCATCAGATGAGGAAAATGAAATTCCATTTTGATCTCATGTTACATAAATAGGTGTTTTTTATGATATTGCTATCAGGATTCAACCGTGTAGTTTCGAGTCAAACTCATTGACCCATGTTTCATGAGTAGTGGTTCAACAAGAACCCATCTCTCATGATATAAAATGGTCCACTTAGCACTCATTGCATCTAGGTGATGCTCACAGAGGTGAAGCATTGGTCCGTCCCGGGAGGTCACCCATCCCAGTACTGCTCCAGCTCAAGCGTGCTTAACCAGGGAGTTTTCTCCAAGGTTAAGCCAGCAGTTTTACATTTGCAAAACCTTCAGCAAGTGTTGTGCCTTATGAACCATTCATAATAGAGCCCCTTTAGCTCATCAATTGATAAGTAGGAGGTATTTTTCCATAGCGTGTCAAATTATGATATTGCTATCAGGATTCAACCGTGTAGGTGTTTTTTGTTGATGAGTTAACTTTCTCCTAATTGGAACAAATGAATTGCTCCCATTATTTGCACAGTTGGAAAAAATATTGTCTCCTCTTAGTTGTAGAGGGTTGTACAAACACTATAAGGGTTGCTTGTTTCTGAACACCTTATATGGAGATAGTGGGTTTTCTAATACTACAAATAATGCAAGCATTTATTTCGGCGAATTGGATGAGGAAAATGAAATGCCACTTTGATCTTGTGCTACATACATAGGTGTTTTTTGTTTATGAGTTAGCTTTCTCCTGATTGGAACAAATGAATTGCTTGCATTATTTTCATAGTTGGAAAAAACATTGTCTCCTCTCTCTTGCAGAGGGTTTTACAACACTATATGGGTTGCTTGTTTCTTAACACCTTATATCGAGACATTGTGTTTTCCAACTGTGTAGATAATGTGAGCATTTTTTTGGTTGAATAAAATGAGGAAAATGAAATGCTATTTTGATCTCATGTTACATAAATAGGTTCTTTTTGTTGACGAGTTATCTTTCTCCTAATTGGAACAAATGAATTGATCCCATTATTTGCACAATTGGAAAACACACTATCTCCTCTTAGTTGTAGAGGGTTGTACAAACACTATAAGGGTTTCTTGTTTATGAACACCTTATATGGAGACAATGGGTTTTCCAACACTACAAATAATGTGAGCATTTATTTCGACAAATTAGATGAGGAAAATGAAATGCCACTTTGATCTCGTGTTACATACATAGGTGCTTTTTGTTTACGAGTTCACTTTCTCGTAATTTGTTTTTTGTTTACAAGTTAGCTTTCTCCTGATTGGAACAAATGAATTGCTTGCACAAAATGAACATTCATTGCTTCACAGTTCCAGCAGAATGGAAAAATGGCATATATGATTGCTAAAATATATACTAGTGTTACCAATAGGTTAAATTGGAAATTAAATTGCCAATGTACAGTTTAATATGTTTGTTTATTGTTTATGCAAGCTGGCATTTTGCAGTCAACCAAACATATAAATTGTATATTGGTGAGATTTGGAATAAAAAAAATATTTTTAGAACCAAATGTCTTTAATTTTCCAATTTAATATATCGCTAACACTTGTCTTTCTTCCAGGTGGTTGATAAAGGGGAGGAAAGAAAAATGAACAAAACACAGGCAGGTGGATTGAGGACGCTTGAGGAGATGTGAACCTTTTGCATTAAATACGAGTGATTCTGGCTGCCATAGCTTGAATTGCAAGTGCAGTGGATAGTTAAATTTCAAAAAATTATTATGCATTTACAAGTTCTGATTTGTTTGAAATTGTGAAATGTTGGATTTTTCAATCAACTGTTATTTTCATGTGATTTTTAAGTTTTTTGTGCTAATTTGAAATATTTCACCAAAAGAGTTTATATGTGGACATGTAAGTATGTGAAATTACTTAAAAAAAAAATTCAAAGTGAAGAACCTAGTTCAAGGGAAATGCATGTAGAGATTTTGAGTTTGGACCATATACGTGGTTACCTAAAATTGTATCAGTATCTAGACAAGGTGTAACAAAAATTTCTTCACTTGAATTGGGTTCTTCTTTTGAAGTGCATTCTTCACTTTGAAATGTGAGCAGCAATAGAAGCTTTTATGAGTATTTCCTATTTTACGAAATGGTGAATGTGCTCTTGAGAGTCCATCGTATGATATTGTCCTAGTTTAAATCTCCTTTCTATCTCTCGAGTTGAATATCTCTCCATATTTAAAAGTTCTATTTAATGTTAGTTTTCCATCATTTTTCATTTTTTTGTGGTTCTTAAGTGTTTTTGTAATAGTTTTTTTTACAATTTTGCTATTTGTATAGAATATTTAGTAAGTTATAAATGGTTCATTTTGAACATCTGATGGAAATTTTGTACAATGTTATTTGTATATCCTATTTCTTCTCTTTATCAATATGTTTCGATTTAACCATGACACCGTAGAAGATGTACAACTATAACAAGTCATTACTTGAAATAGTTCTCTGCACTATAATAAATAGAACTCGTAAAGCCAATGGGTAGCAATAACGTATGAAAAATGGGTATAATTCCATAGACTTAATTGAAAATTTGGCCTACATTACTTGGCACTAAATATTATAGACAAATAGACAAATTCTAAAAGAGCTATTAGAATAAAAACATACATGGAAAGAAAAAGTGACAAAACTGGTAGACGAGAGGAAACGTCTAGGCGATGGTTAGGTAGAAGTTAACGGTGTCATCAACTGGGTTTTCCTGCCTATTGTGGGGGGAAAAGGCAGGTAGGTTTTCTTTCTTGGCAAGTCTTTTTTTTGTGGCACAGGAAAAGTGGAAGGGAAAGTGATGTGGGTAGAAATGGAGCCTTTTTTGTTTTGAGGAAGAAAGGAGAAAATATTATTTGTTTCCAATTTGCACATTGGAAGGGAAAGTTGAAGGTCTGAGTGCACATGGACGACTTGGAGGAGAATACCGACCAAATTGAGGTGATAGGTACTATCCAATAGTGTTGCAGAGGGTTTTACAATACTATTTGGGTCACTTGTTTCTTAATACCTATGGTTTTCCAACATGAATTGTTGCAAAACTGAATGAATTGTGTACTATGAATCACACTATGTGTTTTGGGTGAATAGATTCCCCCTTAAATGAGAGATGTGCTATTTGATAGAATACAACACTATCTATACGTTTGTATATTTGCATTACAAGACAAAGGTTGGGTATAAGTAAAGGGAGGCTTCAAAACACATTGTGTTTACCAACATCTACTACACAACATTCATCACTTTCAATGAGTTTATTCATCATTTCCAATAATGGAGAGAAATTGGTGTTCTTTCTTTTTATAATGTACACCTAGATATAGTGGTTTAAAAACCAGAAAGGGTTTCATTATGTTGTGATGTGGAGGTTGAAAAATGCAATATGTTATGAAGCATGCAATTTTTTATATACTTGAAACTTAAACACAACAATGGAAGGTGTGATTTGGAATCCTTTCATACTATTTTGTAACATTCCATGTTGCATAACCATGGGTGTTAATAAGCAAGCAACCCACCATGAGACAACCCTTTACATTCAAAGAAGAAGATTCACATTACTGAAACCCAACACTGTGTTTCCCATTTACAATTATTTTGTGCACTTTTTTTTTCAATCGACTGAAATTTAAACACAACAATGGAATGTGTGATTTTGAAGACATTCATATTGTATTGTAATATTCCATGTTGCAAAACCATTGGTGTTAAGAATCAAGCCACCCACCATGAGACAACCCTTTACATTTAAACAAAGGAGATTCAAATAACTGAAACCCAACACTATGTTTTGCTAATTGTAATTATTTTGTGCACTTGTTTTTTCAGTCATGCAAAATTTTAATGCAATTTATGCCCAAATTAAAAGTCCTTATAAATTTTGAAAGGGATTTTAAATACATTGAGACTGTCTATATTACAAAATATCTTGAAGGCATTGTTTCTATTTAGTAAAAATGCATATTGGAAAACCCTAGGTGTTAAGAAATAAGCAATGCATATACTATTCTAAAACCCTATGCAAGTGAGAAAACATAGTGTGTTCTCCAAGACTCCAAATAATGTGAGCATTTTATTTGTTCCAATCAAATAAAGAAACTGAAATGACATTTTGTCTGTACCAAAGATTTGTTCCAAAATTTGAAATTGGACTTCATTAAATTCTTGGCACCTCTTTTTGCTATTTGCAAATAATGCTTTCAAATGCCATGTTTTTTTGAGTTTTTCTCCATTCCAAAATATGATTTTTAAAAGCTACTGGTGCTAACACATTTTCCTAGCTATGAGATAGGCCACAAAGTGAACGCCTTACCATCAAGTCTTTCCATCGGTGTTATTTGTCTGTTCGTCCACCTTTTCCGTTGGGGTGTTTTGTTCCAATCAAATGAAGAAAGTGGAATGAGATTTCCACTCTAGCAAAGTGAAATTTGAAAGTGGACTTTATTACATTCTTGGAGCATACCAAAACAAAATTGTTAGATATTGTGCATGCTTTCTAATTTCTCTAAACATTATTTAGTAAATTCATGCATATTTCCTCAATGGGTTGTCAGTTATCCCATTAGGAAATTGCAAAATTCCCTATTTCTCGTTGCTAACTACCAACCTGCAAAACGTAGCTATGCACAATGGTACCTTGTATGGGCTTTTTAATATTTGAAAATAATGGTTTTCATTGGGATTTTTGTCCATGCCAAACAATTATTTTGAAAAGAAGATGACTTTTATGATACATGTGACATGCATTTTTGTAGGGAGAATAGCCTGCTTCCAATTGTAGAAGGTGATCGCCTTGCAACATGGCTTACACATGATAATGTATTGCCCTTCTTCATGGATAATACATGTATGCTTATCAGTGCTTTTTGATTTGTAGATTCGGATCAAACTTCGTTATCCAACATCACGATGACTGATGTTGTTTTCTTTGTCATGATGTTGGATTACAGAGTGTGATAAAAAACATTGATGCAAGAATTCTTACAGAATCGAATCCACAAATCAACTAGCAATAATCAATATGGATTGTGGAAAATTCATATAATTTATGTCTGATTATGTTATCATTTCAAACACATGTTTTTTCAGGGACAATAGCTTGATTTTACTATATTTTGTAGGGAGATTAGCTTCTGCCTTGCAATTGGATGTCGCTATTTTCCCTAGAAGAATGCATGTCAGAGGCATCATAACATACAAAAGCCTTATGATGAGATGGCGTAATGTGGAAAATAATTAGTGGTTGGAAAACACTATTTTTTGTGAGTTCTTTCATTCTGCATGTTGGAATTTGAAGGTTTCACAACACGAGGTGGAGTTGTAGATGCAGGATATATAAAAGCATCCAAATTCAACTGAGGGGTGATTAACGAATTGGGATGTTGCTTGTGAAGGCTTTGTAAATGGTAATTGGTTTGTAGGTATAATAACACCTAGTGTTTTCCAACATGCAATTACACATTGTTGGCCTTGGCATTCTATGAAAATGTGGGCCTCTCCATGCCTGATACAAGTGTTAGATAAAAGACATGTCAACATTTCATGATAATTGGGCATCTTTGGAGCTACTTTGCAATATTTGGAAATCAAGCTATTCACTCCAGCATGCATGACCACCTCTTCCACAATCTCATCTAGTCAGCTCCATGTTGATGGAAGGTTCCATCCATGCATGATGGAGAGAAGTGCATGTTTTAGAATTGAGAAATGTATGCTTGAAAGTTTCCCAATTGTCATGAAATGTTGTCATGCTAGCGGGGGGGACAACCCTATGTGTTTTCCATTTTGCAACTTTTTTTTTGCATATTGTGTTCGAAATGTATAATGGTATTGAAATGGAATGTTTGTTGCAAGTAAGGGTTATAAAATATGTCTAGGTGAACTTTAATACACTGTGTTCTTATAGTCTGCATAACAAAGAGTGTTGTCTTTCAAGAAGAATTGAGAAGCGAGGGACAACCCTTTGTGTTTTCCATCATACAATTTTTTCTTTTGTGTGCCACTTTTGCTAGAAGAAAGGGAAGTTATAATATATGAAGGTGAACTTCAATAAATTGTCTTCTTATGGTTTACATAACACTAACTGTTGTCTTTGAAGAAGATTTGAAAAATGTGGGACAACCCTATGTGTTTTCCATCTTGCAAATTTTTGTGCATCTTCTATTCAAAACGTATTACGATATTCAAATGGAATGTTTGTTGCATGTAATGGGTTATAAAATATGAATGTGAACTTCAATATAGTGTTTTTTTATAGTCTGCATAACATAAAGTGTTGTCTTTCAAGAATAATAGAGAAGCAAGGGAAAACCCTGTTAACCAAATTGAGGTGGGGGGAGTAACCAATAGGGTTGTTTCTTGTAAAGGGTTTTAGAATAATTTGTGTGTTGCATGGTTTATAACACCCTATTTTTTCCAACCTGAAAATTCAAATAACAATTTGAATGTCTCAAAAATCTTTTCTTATTTAGACTGTATGAATGTAAAAAAGGAATGTCCAAAAATTACAACTCTTACTTATGGTATAAATTGCAATTCAATATCTTCATGTGATTGAAAAAAATAAATGGACAAAATAATTGCATGTTGTAAAACACAGTCGGTTACTTGTATAGCATTTTACAACAATGTGGGTTGTGCATTTCAAATTCTTCTTTTCATTGAAAATAGATATGCTTGATTTTGCGAATGGTGCAATAAATTTTGGAACTTTAACTATCCATAACACTTGCAACAATTTTACAGTTTACAAGAAACCAAGGATGCGAGGAGTAAAGGGGAAATTGCTACCTACACCAAACAATGTCATTGACATGGACAACACACCTGAAAGGGTGTGTAGTGGCACATCTTCTTTGGGGTGGTCACATTCACGAAACATGCAAGTAACATTTGGTAATTACAAGATGCAATCAAATGTATAATTTTAATCTCTCATAAGTGGTTACGATGTTGATTGGAAAGTGGGAATGTTTTAATTAGGAGGTAGCAATGATGATACGAAGGAAGTCCCCTCGTTTGAGGAAAATGGTGAACCCTAGGGTAGTGACATCTTCGGTAATTGATTGTGAACTTCCAATTGCCCTTTCCTTCCTATGCATGAATCATGCTTTACAATTTTAGTTACAAAATATCATGTATGTTACAAATATGTTGATTTGGGCAGTATATCATTCCTTTCATTTAGGAAAATAATCAGGGAGACCATCACGCTCATGCCATAGTCCACAACCACAAGGTAAAGTGTGGAAAGTGTGCAAAGGGAGACCCCAAGGATGGAGAGGGACCCAATGAAGCACGAGGTGATGTGGTGGATGGGAAGGTAGATATAATAACTAAATTATTGCATCATTTCACTATGTGTATATGTTGTGCATTCAATTTGTTTGAATATCAAATATATTAAGTGATTTTGTTTTCCAAATTTGTTGTGCAGGTCATTACTTAATATGGAAGAGAAGTGGTAAATGGTAGATATATATATTATTGTATTGTGGAAGAATGTACGAGAAAGTATTATGATTGGAGAGTGTTCAACATGCATAGGTTTTAGCATCACCTCCTTCCTATTCTTGAGGCACCAAAGCATGGTCAAATTGCATTGAGGGGGGGAACCAAAACAACTTGCTCCTCCCCCTGATAAATTGAAAGAGTACCTTCAAAACAAGGTGGAAAATATGGAGTACCGAATGAATATACAACAACATTTGCAGCAAAAGTGTGTTATTAGATGTGTATATGCAAAATATGGGAAACATAGTTTCCTTCAACTTCCTCAATAAGGAAAGGATGAGGTGAAGAGGAAAATGGCATTATACAATAGTAAGAAGAGGAAGGAGGAGAGAAGGAAAAAAATATTACAATTGTAAGAGAGAAAGAGATGGGAAGGAATGGTAATGTCTACCTGAATTGTTAATTCTGAATTTCCCTTGATTCATATTTTTTGTTCTGATGCATACAAGGTTCAGTAAACATTAACTTACATGACATGACACGGTGATGATTGATAAGCGGTTTCTTCCTCAAAGCAGAGTAGTGTTCATTCCCTAGGTGAAGTTGTTCCCAAGAAAGGTGAATATGATGTTGTCCCTCCCAACCCTGTGTCTAACATTCATAAGAAGCATTGTGCACAGTCGAAAGTTTCAAGGCAACCTGTGAAGAAGAAATAACAACAAATGGTGATCTTGAGATATTTTGTTTAATCTAATGTTTGTTTAGATTATTTGAATGAATTGGTTGCATGCATTTGAGTTTGATGTGACCTTTTAATTCATCCAATTACACAACAACGATGAATAATGAACTACTTCCCTCGAACAGGTCTTTGTTGTTGTGGAAGATGAAGCATTTCCCATGGAAGCACAAGTTGATGTTGTTCCTCCCAACCCCCTGTCCAACATTGAGAAGAAGAAGAAGCATATACGGTTTAAAATTTTCTCACACCCTCACAAGAAGAAATGAGTACAAATGGTGATTTCAATATCTTCTATTTGATGCTTGTTTTCATTATTTCAATGAATTTTTTGCATGCATCTGAATTTGATGATGTTTCAATTCCTGCTATTATAGGGGAATGGTGAACATCATAGTCCTACACTAGAAGAGGATACTCTTGAGTTGGAAGAAAAAGTGGAGGCCATGGATGAACAAGATGAAGTTCCTCCCAACCTGCCCTATAGCATTCAGAAGAAGAAGAAGGACCCTATACAGTTTAAAGTTTCCTTCCACCCTCACAAGAAGAAGTGAGAACAAACAGTGATTTCCAAATATTCTATTTCATGTTTTTTTTAATTATTTCAAGTTATTGGTTGTTTGCATTTGAATTTGATGTGATGTTTCAAATCTTGCTATTACAGGGCAATGTTGAACAATGGATTCCTTCCCTTGAACAGGATACTCATGATTGCGAAGATGAAGTGCATGCCACCGAAGAACAAGATGATGTTCTTCCTCCCAACACGTCATATACCATTGAGAAGAAGAAGAACCATATACGATCTAAAGATTCCTCATGCCCTCACAAGAAGAAACGAGAAGAAATGGTGATTTCAAAATCTTCTATTTAATGTTTTTTTTAATTATTTCAATGAATTCATTGCATGCATCTGAATTTCATGTGACGTTTCAATTCCTTCTATTATAGGTGAATGATGAACAATCGAGTCCTTCCCTCCAATAGGATATGATTGATTTTGATGATGAAGCTAAGGACATGGAAGAAGAAGATGATGTTGCTCCTCCCAACCCCTCGTCTACCAATGTTTAGAGGAAGGAGTGTATACGGTCTAAAGATTCCTCACGCCCTCACAAGAAGAAATGAGAAGAAATGGTGATTTCCAAATCTTCTATTTAATTTTTTATTTCAGTATTTCAATGAATTCATTGCATGCATCTGAATGTGATGTGAC
The DNA here is from genome assembly GCA_007258455.2 of Sequoia sempervirens. Taxonomy (NCBI): domain Eukaryota; kingdom Viridiplantae; phylum Streptophyta; class Pinopsida; order Cupressales; family Cupressaceae; genus Sequoia; species Sequoia sempervirens. The sequence continues at coordinate 160,525 of VDFB02156924.1, forward strand.
ATTTCAATTCCTGATATTATAAGCCAATGATGAACAATGGAGTCAGGTATGTGCAGGATCATCATGGAAAAAATAAGCCCTTAAGTGGCAAAAAAATCAAAAAAATTAGAGTTAGGCAACTTGACATAAAATTTTGAATAATTTATCTATATTATTTCAAAAATATGTAAGAATAGAATTTGTAGAAAATTGAATGTAGTTTCTAAACTACTAGGTTTATTTTTTTAAAACAAAATCCATTTGGTGAAAATTTGAAATTTAAATGTAGTAGTACTTAAATTTCAGGGAAAAAATAAGAAGTACGTGTCTGTCTGACCACCCTAACCATAATAAAATGATAATATTTTTTTATAAGTGTGATAGGGAAAATATAATCGTTAAAAGATGAGCAACAAACTAAAGAGAGTGCAAATAACTACTAAAAACACCCTACACTTCAAGATTGGGCAAATGATGAACTCAACAACATAAAAATGGAACCTTTTACCTTGTAGAGTTGTTCTTTGGTTGGACCTTCGATTGTAGATGAGATATATGCTCCTTGATGGCAAGTAGATGCAAGATAGTTAGACAAAATGGATGCAAATGGCTAAGTGTAGATTGAGAAACAAAATTGCAAGAGTTTGGCTAGCAAAATGATCTCCCCTAAATGAGAGAAAAGAGGGGGTATTTATAAGAATTTTGAGAATTCCAAGAAGAAATGGATGGTTGAGATTGATCCCAACATGGCCAAGATGTAGGGCTATGGTGAGTTGAGAACTCACAAGCCCTCACATCTTGACATGTGGCAAGGGGAGAGGCTTAAGAAAGATGAGGTGGACATGAGGTGTTAGAGAAGTACATGACATGGATGTACTTCAAAGGACCATAGGGATTTGTTCAAGATATCCTCATAAAGGATGTCCTTGTCCCATGTGGGTGAGGGAGGGACATGTGAGAATTAAAATTCCTCAAATATCCTCATGGGGAGAAGGGAAAAATAAAGAATAAAAGTGAATTAAAAATTCACAATGATTGAAAGAATCTAGTGGATAAGACAAGATTCCCAAAAGGTGGGAATTTGTCACATGTGACTTGATGTGACAAGTCAAAGGTTCTAGAAGATGCATGGGAAAAGGGGATTCTATGAATAATAAAAGTGAATTAAAAAATCACATGGGGAAGAGAGGAGCCTAGGGTGAATAAAAAGGAATTAAAAATTCCTTGGGGGATGGGGAGAGTTGACCAAGGTACTAATTAGGTTTAACTAATTAGTAATTAGAGGATAATTAGGGGTTAATGAGGATTAGAAGCAACTTGCAAAAGTTGGAGGATGTGACACATCCTAATCAAAGATTAGACATGTGCACATCCTTAATGAAGAGATTAGGAGATGAATTATGATTAGATGAAAATGACATGTGAGGAATTAAATAAATGTAATATTTATTTAATTCATTTGATGAAAAGGGGATTAAGGAGGGTAAGGCATTTAATTATTAATTAAATACCTTAGGGATTTGGCAGAATTAATGATATTAATTAAATAATAGTAATATTACTTAATTAACTTGGATAAGAGGATGTTTAGATTAAAAGTGGTAAATTTGGATAAATTACGTGTCCAAATTTGGATGTCTACAATAAGATTTTATATATAAGTAGAAGACTCATGTCCGATGTGATGCATATTTTTTTGTAATTTTTTTCCAAATAAATAATTAATTATGATTTTTTATTACAACTTTTAAAAAATATAAAAACTCATAAGTCTAACCACCTTAACTTGGTCAAAACTTCATGAAATTCAATTCTTTTTTTTAATCCTCTAGTATATGAAGCATAGAATGTGACGCATGTTTTAGATTCAAAAAATGTGATACCATTTGAAAGCTATGGATGTTTTTCAATCAGCCTATCAGTCAGGACTTTAGTCATAATTCAAATAAAAAATGAATAATATTTATTTATTAAATTCAAAGTAAAGCATAATTTATATTGGTGGAAATTTGAGAGTCTCCTTTAAAAACCCTTTTTGTTTCATTAATTTTGGGTAAAAAAAAGGTCGTCAGCCACATACCCTACAAATACCCATCATATTGCCACTTTTTGGCCCATCATGATCCTGCACATACCCAGTCCTTCCCTCCAACCAAGTTCAAGGGAAGAAAAGGTGGATGCCATGGAAGAACAAGATGATGTTATTGCTCGCAACCTTCCATCTAATAATGTTGAGAAGAAGGAGTGTATATGGTCAAAAGTGTCAAGGTTCCTTGACAAGGACGAACTAGAAGAAATGGTGAATTCCAATTCTTTTATTTAATGTTCATTTTGATTATTTTAATGAATTATTTGCATGCAAATCAATTTGAAATGACCTTTGAATTCTTTCTATTATAGTGCAAGAATGAAGAATGAAGTGTTGGCCTTGACTTAATTGGCCATGTCGTTGCAATTGAAATGGGAGAGGCTAATATAGATGGACATGTGGATGGGGAGACCCCTAGCCTGCAAGTAGGGCAAGGAAATAAAGATGGACATGGGGACAGGGAGAGCACTGGCCTCCAAGTGGGAGAGGGTAATAGAGAGGGACATCAAGATAGGGAGAACACTGGCTTGCATGTGGAACTCGGTAACACAGATGGACATGGGGGCGGGGAGAGCTCTGGCTTGCAAGTGGGAGAGGGTGATAAAGATGGACATGGGCCTAAGGAGAGAACTAGCCTACAAGAGGGAGATGGCAACAATGATGGAATGGGGATGGGGAGAGCAATGGCTTGCAAGTGGGAGAGGATAATAAAGATGGACACAAGGATGAGGAGAGTGCTGGCCTACAAGGGGGAGATGGAAATAAAGATGGACACAAGGACGGGGAGAGCACTAGTTTGAAAGTGGGAGAGGGTAATAAAGATGGACATGGGGATCAGGAGAGCACTAGCTTGCAAGTGGGAGAGGGTAATAAATATGGACATGAGGACAGGGAGAGCACTGGCTTGCAACTGGCAGAGGGTAATAAAGATAGACATGGGGATGAGGAGAGGGATGGCTTGCAAGGGGGTGATGGAAATAAAGATGGAAATGGGGACAGGGAGAGTTGCAGTGTGCCATCTATGTCAGTATCAGGCCCAACACACTTCCATGCTTCTATTCTTATTTGTTTATGAATCTTTGAATTTTCCTTCAATTATGCTTCATGTCAATGACATTTCCATTATAGGAAAATTCGGTGGATGAATAGATGATAGAGTTCAAGGGCATAACTTTTAAGGTCGGTGATCACATTGACCTTTGGAGGCTATGTAAATAGGTTGCCAAAGGCATTGTACATGTCGTCGCTAGAAATGCTCAGACCCACTACGTTTAGCACCCAAAAAATTGTGCCAAAGTCAGCATTGTTGAGGCCATTGCTAGTGAATGCTACGTGCCTTTTCCACGTCCTAGCGCAGAGACCGCCGAAGAGTGTGTGGGTGGCTTCGTCATATGGAAGCTCTCTGAGATAAAGCATTATGTTCAAGAGGTACACATAAATGATATGTTCCTATATATATGTATATATATGTATATATATATATATATCATACTACGTATATTGTTTCCATGCATACATTAATTCTCATTAATTGTTTGCTATAGGGTGAAGGTGTTAAAATTTCCAAGGAAAAACCACAACCTATGAAGAAATATGTTGTTTCACGTTCATCATCTATGAGGGTTCATGGAATTGGAATCACCCCTCCCGAAATACACAAGGACCCTAAGAAATGTGCCATATATTACATTGGCATGAACTCCATTGCAAATAATAGGTAGCATAGGAATGGGCGAGATAGGCTTTGAATACATTTTATGCATTGTTGGTTTCATAATTTGATTATTGAACAGTTGTGGTGTAGAGATACACAATTTTCATATGTTTGAATACTATTTTTTTAAACATTTGATAGGATACTTTTCATGGGTCTCTCTAATTATTTGATTATTGAACAACTATGTTGAACATATATACTAATTTCATAAAATAATTGGAACACATATATTGGAACACATAATTGTTATCCATTTCATATCAGACTTTTCATAGATATGTAATTGTTTCGTTACAATGAAGAATGTTATGAAGTCCACTTTCAATTCTTAGAACAAGTATTTCGTTGACTATGCATATTTCCTTTTTCCATGTGATTGGAACAAATAAAATGGTAGCGGTGTTTGCAGTCTTGGAAAACACATTGTCCCCTGTTAGTTATTTTGTTATGATAATTATTTCTTTTGTTACGACCAATAATGCAATGAAGTCCACTTTGAATTTTTAGAGCAAGTCTTTGCTATGGTGGAGATGGCAGATTTTTGTTTTCCATGTGATCGGAACAAGTAAAATGCTTGCATTCCTTGCACTATTGGAAAACACACTGTCCCCTTCGATTATTTTCCTTACGCAAAGTTTTTATTTTGCACACTCCAAAAATGAAGTGAATTCCGGTTTGAATTTTTACATGAAGGATTTGGTAGAGTCCAGCTGGGATTTTTCCCTTTTTCATGTCATTGCAACAAATAAAATGCTTTTATTGGTTGCAGTTTTGGAAAAAACAATGTCCTTTGTCTGTTATTTGCTTCTCAACAAGTCTTCATTTCCTACACTCCCAAAAGAAATGAAGTCCACTTTCAATTTTTAGAACAACTATTAAGTAGAGTGGAAATTCCATATTTCCTTTTTCCATGTGATTGGAACACATAAAGCACTTGTAATGATTACATTTTTGGAAAACACACGGTCCTCTGTTAGTTATTTCTTTCTGATCAGTAATTATTTATGATGTTGCATAAATGAATTTATGTCCACTTTCATATTTCATGAAATTTTTTCTATTTTATGGGCTCCCATAATGTAATCAAGTCCACTTTCAATTTTCATAACTAGTCGGTTGAGTACAAATTTCATTTCCTTTTTCCATGTGATGGGAACAAATTAATTGTTTGCATTGCTGGGAGTGTTGGAAAGCACATTGTCCTATGTTAGTTACTTCAATATGAATACTTACTTATGTAAGTCATCTTACTTAAAAATGTAAGCACATGTCAATATCTTTAATCATATAATTATTGAACAATTATGGTGTGGAATTACATTATATTTGATCATCTACTTATTGAAGAATTATGGTGTCGAATTCCATTATATGTGATCCTCTTATTTTTTATCTATTATCATGTGGAATTATAGTACTTTGGTATGTTTCAAGATTGGGGTCTTCTGCCAAGAGTTCCATTGTCTGATTGTGTCCTCCCCCGTTTGTGACCTCAGCGGTTCATAGATCTGGGTCAAAAGTGTTTACAACTCTTAATTAAATAAAATATAAGACTATTTTCTTGCAGATTTCATGAACTTTATATTTTTTAAGACCCCTTTTAGCAAATATTCAATTTCAATATATGTCCATACCTTTCCAACAGAAAAATGCACATAACAGTTACATTATGGAAAACACACTGGGCTATGACTGCCTTCTAAATTCTTCTTGAATGACTATGCTCTTTTATGTAGACTTTAACAAACCAATGCTTTGAAGTTTTCCTTCTTTTTTCATGACAACCCTTGTTTTCACCAAGCTTTTCATTTGAATATCTATTCATATGTTTGAAATAGACAACGCACATATCAGTCTCATGTTGGAAAACACAGTGGGTTATGATTCACTTCTTATTTGATGTAGAATCTAAGAAAAGAATGGCTTGAAGTTCACCTTCCTATTTTTTGACAACCCTTATTTTTAGTAAAACACTCTTCTTCAATATCTACTCTTATGTTTCAAACACAAAATTTACACATAATTTACATCGTGGAAAACATAGTGCGTTGTGGCTCACTTCTTATTTTATGCAGGGTGTAAAAATGGAATGTTTTGAAGTTGACACCATTATTCCTTGACAATCCATACTTTGAGAAAAACACTCTTCAATATTTTCTTATATGTGTCGAAGACAAACTTTACATAACAATTGCATCATGGAAAACATAGTGGGTTCTGACTCACTTCTTACTTTTTTTAGGCAGTAACAAACAAATTTTTTGAAGTTCATGTTCTAGTTTTTTTAGACACCTTACTCTTACCAAAACACTATATTTGAATATCTATTCATATGTTGTGAACACAAATTTTACATAACAGTTGCAGGATGGAAAACACATAGGGTTGTCACACACTTTTCAAATCTTCTTTAAAGTGAACAGTAGTGTTATGCACACTGTAAGAATACATTGTATTCAAGTTTTCCTTCATATTTTATAGCTGCCCTTGCTTCTAGAAAAAATTGCACACAAAAAAAAAGTTGCACGATGGAAAATACACAAGGTTGTCCATTGCACATAAATTCTTCTTGAAATACAACACTTTATTTTATAACAACCCTTACTCACAACAAAAATTCCCTTTAAATACCATTATACATTTCGAACACAAGATGCACAAAAAAGAAAAGGTTGAGGATGGAAAAAACAAAGGTTTTTCCAAAACTTTTCAAATCTTCTGGTGAAGTTCACCTTCATATTTTATATCTGGCCTTGCTTGTAGGAAAAGTTCCACAAAAAAGAAAAAAAATGTTGTAAGATGCAAAAGACAGAGGGTTGTCTCTCACCTCTCAATTTTTCTTCAAATACAACACTTTCAATTATGCATACTTTCAGAACACACTATATTGAAGTTCAGCTTGATATTTTATAATGACCCTTACTTGCAGCAAACATTCCTTTTCAATACCATTATACATTTCGAGCAGGAGATGCACAAAAAAAAAGGGTTGAGGATGGAATTTACACAGATGGTTTTCCCAGACTTATGAAATCTTGTTCAAAGACAATAGTTAGTGTTATGAACACAATACAAAGAAAATGTAGTGAAGCTCGCCTTCATATTTTATAACTGGCCTTGCTTGCAGGAAAAGTTCCAAAAAAATGAAAAAAAGAAAAAAAAAGGTTGCAGGATGGAAAACACAGAGGGTTGTCCCTCACCTCTCAATACTTCTTCTAATACAACACTTTCAGTTATGCATACTTTCAGAACAGATTGTATTGAAGTTCACCTTTATATTTTATAACAACCCTTACTTGCAACAAACCTTTGAATACTGTTATACATTTCAAACACAAGATGCACATAAAAAAAGTTACAAGATGGAAAACACACAGGGTTTTCCCACACTTTTCAAATCTTCTTCAAAGACAACAGTTAGTTTTATGTACACCGTACGAAGACACTTTATTCAAGTTCACCTTCATATTTTATAACTGCCCTTATTTCCAGCACAAGTTGCACCAAAAAAAAAAATTGCATGATGGAAGAGACTACAAAATGTATCTATATATGATATTCATGTCCACTATTAAGTTGTATTTATTATAGTTGTATAAACTATATAAGGACAACCAACATAGTATTACTTTACATAATATTGACACATTTAGAAATTTCTACTTCTACTATATGCATCCATGTCTCTCCAGCCTATTGGAGGCTCAATATTTGATATTTTAGATAACAACCCTTACTTGCAACAAACATTCCCTTTCAAAACCGTTATACATGTCGAACAGAAGATGCACAAAAAGAAAGTTCTAGGATGGAAAACACATAGGGTTTTACCACACTTTTCAAATCTTCTTCAAAGACATCAGTTAGAGTTATGCACACCGTAGGAAGACAACGTATTGAAGTTCACCTTCATATTCTATAACTTTTGTTGTCTCTAGCAAAAGTTGCACATGGAAAAAAAAGCAAGTTGCACTATGTAAAATACAAAGGGTTGTCCCTTGCTTCCTATTTCTTCTACCAAGACAACACTTTTTGTTTTGTAGACTATAAGAACACAGTGTATTGAAGTTCACCTTCATATTTTATAAGAACCCTTACTTGCAGCAAACATTCGAATTCAATATCGTTATACATTTCAAACACAATATGCACCGAAAAAAACCTCTTGTAGACTAGTCACAATGTTGTAACCAATGACAAATGAATCTCTTACATTTGTAGCTTAGTTTGAATGACTCTTCAATATCTTTTTAGCCTTGTAAGGAATGAAATCTGAAACACTCCAATTATTGTTCAATAGAGGCCTTTTGACAACTCTGTCCTGAGAGGATAATCAATAAATGGTCTCAATAAACTCATAAATTCAGAAATCCTTATGTTGGAATGGATTCATCTATGCCCAAAAACCTTTGCCAAAACAAAATGAGTGAACAAAAACTCATATTCTAGAAACAAAACTCACTAAGTCACCAATGTACACAGTCATTTACAGATTTTATGCATTTTTTGCAAACCTTGGGCTTCATGATAGTTGCCCAAAATCACCTTACCATGCTCTTCAATCTGCACATCATTTAGAATTCTCATCAAACATTCGTCTCACCAATTTTTAGAAGATTCAAATGGTGTAAATCTAAGAAGCACAATTTTTAATATACACTTTTTATCCAAACTTAGGGTTTTAGCTACCTGGAGAAAAACATCAATATCTTTAAGAATTCAAAATGGATTTGTATGAAATGAAATGAATCATAAAGTAGAATCAGAGGGATACCATGTGCAATGGAGGAGGAGATGATTTATCCCCAGAATATGGTCATACAATGGCCTCAAACATAGAAAATGCAGGGAAAAAACTGAAAAACAGAGTATGTCATTCATTTTTTCAATATTACATCAATGACAACACTTTCTATTCTACAAAGTGTAAGAAAATAGTGTATTTAATTTCACCTTCAAATTTTATTACAACCCTTACTTGCAGCAAACATTCTATTTTAATTTCCTTATATGTTTGGAACACACCGTGCAAAAAAAAATGTTGTAGATTGGAAAACACGTAGGGTTCTCCCTCACCTCTGAAATATTGTTCTAAGAGAACAGTTTCTGTTAGGAAAACTGTAAGAAAGTAGTGTATTATATTTCACCTTCATATTTTCTAACAACCCATTACTTGCAACAGACATTCCATTTCAATATCCTTATACGTTTTGAAGAGAAGATGAAAAAGACAAGTTGCAGAATGAAAAACACAAAGAACTACTAAAGAAAATTACAATCCACATTTAATACTGCTAACACTGAGAGCTATGTCAACCATTTATGAACGGGTATAATCTCTGTGTTCTCAACATCTAGAAGAATTTTTTGCACTCTAATTGTCAAGGTGGAATTTACAACATACAATGTTGGCACCCCGTAATTCGCATGTAGCAACTTGAAGGAGGAATTGGCACGATGGATCTCAAACCTGACAATGTAGTTGAATTTGAACACAATCAACAACCATTCCTCAAGAGGACCTATGTGATTACTAATTATAGATTCCCCCTTGAGGAATCTCATAAACCTCATACTTAGTTGGTCCATAAGATTGTGCTTGCACATGATAACTGTTGGTCTAATGTACACCTTCAAGATGCAAATAGCTATGAAAAGGTCTCAAATTTTGCAATAAAGGGACATTGGCCAATCACATAAATTGACAATCTCTATTTCTAGATTGTAATATTGAATGTCCATGCCTATATGTGCCCATACACCAAAGACGTTGTTGAAGAAGTGAGCATAATTATCATAGTGCAAATCTATGCAGTTTGGCCCCTTTCTATTAATTCTCATTAACATTTTTTCCCACAACCTAAATGGGAGGCTCAATTCCTCAATTTGAGCAAGAATATTGCATGGGAGATAGGGGTGGTAGTTGGTCAACCAACTAGCCACCCATGCTCATGAAATGTGGGACATCTTCTATAGAACTGCAGCAGGAGGTACTCAAATTCTTGAAATGAAAGAAAAAATAACTTTGTCAGAAGGTACACCTGCATTCTCTAATTAGAAATACATTGTCAATACAATGGAAATAGTGAAAAATAAGTGATCAAAGTGGAAGATATAGATAATGTTAGCACTAAAGATATTGTACCTATTCTTTGGAACTAAATGAGGCAACATGTGCAGTATCTCGAATGGGCATATGGCAATGCACAAGTCGAACATTAGGAAGAACAATGCCTGAAAGGAAAGACAACAAAAATTTCAGCACATACAACATTATCTAATTAGAAACACATGCACTATGTATGGATAGTGTCTTTTTCCAAAATGGAAAATAATGTCAGCATTCTATTTGTTGCAATTAGATGAGTCGAAGTAATGAATTGTTAAAATATTTTTATAGCTTTTAGTCATATCCTTGATTATATTCATTGCACTTGTGTATCTTTCTAAATAAAAGCATTGCTTCCCATTTCATAACTACAAATAGTATGCTGATACATGACAACCTTACTTTCATGAAACATTCCATTTGACTATATCTTCATATGTTTCAAATAGAAAATGCACATAACAGTTTCAAATGTGGAAAACACACTGGGTTGTGAGACACTGTTGATTTTATGCAGATTGTAACACAACAAGGTTTTGAAGTTCACCTTCTTGATAGATGATAACCCTTACTTTCAACAAACATTCCATTTCAATATGTCTAAATATGTTTTGATAAGAAAAAGCACATAACAGTTGGATGATGGAAAACACACTGGGAGGTGACTGACTTCTTCTATTAAGCAGTAAATCTAACAAACTTTGGCTTGGACCTTATCAGATTTCAGAGATCCTGGGTGATAATGCTTTTTGTTTGAAGACTCTCACTGGGGAGGATATCCCACTGCCTGTCAATGGGCAGTACTTGAAGCATTATTTCCAATCTTGATTTGTTTTAAACTTTTTTCCTGTACATAGTTAGATTAGGTTTTCTTTCTATTTTGTTTGCTTTGCTTTTCTTTAGTTAGAATAGATTTCCCTTTATGCTTTTCTTTTGTTTTTGGTTAGTTTAGGTTTTCTTTTGGTTTTCTATTTTTCTCTACTTTTGCTCTGGAGGTTCTCTTGTTTTTTCCTAGTTGTGTTGCACCTGTATGACAAATATACCTATATCTGGGACTGTTCTAAGTTTTTTATTGATGAACTTTTATCCAGTGTCCTGAATGGATGGTTAAGGTCTTTGTTATCATCAAGCAATTATCTAAATGTTCGATTTGAAGAGGATGGGTCACTAGTTTGATTTGAACTTGAAACATTATGAAGTCTTATATCTCTTATACATCTTAAGAATCCTAAGGTTATTGTGGGATCCTTGTAAGGTCTTTTCAGGTGAAAAATCTTATTTCTGCTTCAACGCCACTGTGATTCTTAGCCTTGAGTGTGAACTTCATTGTTCACAGGTTGAAATAAAAGTGAAAAGAAAAGAAATATCAAGAGAAAAAAGAAAAATATTGAAAATCAAAAGAAAGAATTCAACTTATCAGGGGTATCTAAATATATCTACCGGGGCTATGGATGCCTGACTGGCTATAGATCTATGTTCGAGAGAGTCACAGCGATAACCTCGTCGAGGCTATAGATGCCTGACTGGCAGCAAGACTCTATCCAAGTTTCTTTTGAAGTTAGAATCTTTACGTAGCCTTCCCTAACTGAACTTGGTTTTTGCAGTAGCTCAAGGAGGGAAATGAACTCATTTGCACACACTTGGATTTTTAGTTTAGGGAAGGTTTGGTCTGCCTTTGGTTCTGATTCCTTAATTTGTGCATTTTGATTTGTTTTGTCTGATAGTGAGATCACAACCAGAGATTCTAGGTTCTTGATTCATGTTTGTCATAAAAATTCTCTAGAGAATTTTCCAAACAAGAGTCGCCATTTGTTGTGCAGTTTTGCACACATGCCCCATTGAAAGTAGGGATGCTTTTTCACTTTTATTTTTGGTGTCTTGGCCCTTTGATTTTGATGATTTACTTTTCCTTGGCATGGGCCTAAATGTTTATCTTTCCTATCCAAGTCATCCCTCTAAGTTACACATTGAAAACCTTAAGTTTTGGGCGAAGTTCAGGTTTTTTCCCTGAGTCTGGGATTATCCACCCTGGTTGGATATTCTTGGATATCATTTTAACTCCGGCCAAGTGCGGTGATCCAGAGAATTCAGTTTTTCACGGAATTCCATGGGGGCTGGATTTTTTTGGATCCATCCTATCGTCGGGTTTTTGGATTTTCTCCAACTTGTCTTATTGGCAACATTAATGGCATTCATACTATTATATGGGATGCATTTAACTGATCTATGAGGGAGAATTTTCCATTCCCCTTCATTGTTTGTGTCTGATTGAGCTAAGGAGTGCATTCTTAGAGTGTTAGATTTGATTTGAGGCGCTTGATCTACGAATTGTTCGATTTAAGTGGTAATTTATAGGGCATTTTTGTTATTGTCTTTGTTAGGTACAATCAAACTCACGTTTGTTGTTCCTGAGGTTCATTTCATTTCATCATGGTATGTATATGATATCCTTGCTTTTGATTGATGAATGTAGGCAATGCTTTGGCTTTCTGGCTTGTTTGGAGTTTGAATTTCTGCATTTCGTCGCTAGGGTTGTGTGATACTTTTTGATTCATTGTTTCCCAAGTAAGTTCGAGTTCACTCTTTCATTTACATCAATAAATAACTTACTTGTGAGTCATGAATACCCCCCTCTCATAAAGATTTAGTAGTTGCAATGTTTGAACCTTGGGCCTACCTGTGCGTCAATGGTGGATCTGTAGGGTTTGATACCTAGGGCATCACCATTTCGCCTTATCTTGCTCTCAAAAAGGCCTAAAATTCAAGGAAAATTTGTGGAGGGCTCATATCAAACTTATCTCAGGCCTAGATTATTAAAATTTATGATCGATCCATCAATTTGGGCTAAATCGTGACTAAGTGCCAAAGTTTGGGTTTTTTACCCATATTGGGATTTTTCGGCTCTGGCTGATTTTCCCGATTTTCCTTGTCTCCTTCACTTTCACAGAATTCACAAGTTTTCATAGTTTTACTTTCATCGTAGATTTCCATCTCACCCAGATTTTCCTGAAATCTTGTGTTCCTTGATTTTTCCGAGATCTACAGAATGTTTCCTCCTTCGCGAAAATCCATCCCGCGCGGATTTTCTTGACAGTTGATAGAAAGTAAAGAAATATGGAATAACATGATTTGTTAAGGGGTTATTATGCATTCTATGATTAATTTATGTTATTTTGAGATCCCACATGTCATCTCTTGATTAATAATGATCAAATTGAATTGGTAATAGGTTTTTTCATGTTCATTTCACTGGAATCCATCGAGCCCAAAATTCTCTAAAATTCCTCCCATGCATGGATTCCACAGATGGGCTTGAAACCTGAGTTTTAATATGACTATTCAATATGATGTTTAATGGCACTTGGCTTATTTGGGGACTCATTTTAAGGATGCTTATTTTGTATATGTTTGTGTGATCCTTACTATGGTCTCCTTTATTGAGTGCAGGTTGAGTCTAGCAAGAGAATAGTTGTGAAGGATAAGGGTGACATAGAAGGATCCTCGGTATTTTAAGTAGAGATAATTAAGATGGATATCAAAAGAAAAATCCCAGAGAGCAAGAATACCTCTATTTGGTTAGAGGTAATGGATACAAACATTGGACTATGGGACTATGAGGAATTCAAGGGAAGAATGGCAGCACAAGATCTTCCTTTGGTGGCTAAGAGAATGATGGAGTCAGGATTGGCACATGTAGTTGGTTTTCCCTCTACAGTGCAGTGTTATGAATTAGTTCTTGAGTGTGCTAGACATTATGACTAGGGTATATAGAGGATAATTGGTCCCCATGGGAGAGTTACGACAAATCTGAATCATGTCTCCATAACTCAAACTTTTGACATGCTTGATAGATCTCATGTGGTGGTGTTCAGCATGGAGGCAGCTAAAAAATACAATGAAGAGGAAACTATTAAATCACAACTTATGAATTCCTAGTTGAAGAAGCCCAAGTCTCACTATGCCAAATTTCCCAAACAACTATTTAGAGCAAAATTCAAGAAGGAATACTACGATGCCATCACATTACTTAGTAGGGTAGTTGGATTGAAGAATGCGGGTATGTTTGAAAGCTAGATGTGTCATGCTATTGCAAGGATGGAATAGGAAAATATTAATTACCATTGGGCAGGTGTAATTAGTGTTGTAATCTGTGAACAATTGAGCAATGTGCTACAAACAAAGACCTTCACCATGACTTCCTACCTAGTTTATGCACTTGCAAGATTTCATCTGTATAAGGGATTGAGCACAAGGGGAATCTTTGGAAAAGATGTTATTTATGAAGTTTACCCTCAATTTCACTTTGGAAGCTTGAGCTATAGGAGGGTGAATGATGCATTCACCATGCATATCACCAAATTACTTCAAGGTGTAGAACACATAATAATTTCAAATCAAGCCAAGGAGCTCATCAAGAAGTATGGAGCTTGGTTGATTTAGTTCCTGAATTTCTCATACATTCATATTGATGGCTACTAAATGGCTTCGTATAGATGTCCATGGTATCCTACTAATCACATATTGCTTTTGGAGGTCACTAGATAGATATGTGACGTTGATGCTATTGTCAAAAGGGACAAACATAAAACTGGTTTTGGTGGAGACTTCCCTTTGAGAATTGACACTAGAGAGGCATGCCCATACATTAGTTCAGCTCAGGCTTCAAAAGAGGAGATGAGTGCTCTTGATTTATCCTTTCACTCCAAGAGATCTAGATTTGACATAACTCATGAAGCACAAAAGAAGGCCAGTAGAGAATATAGCCATAAGTTTGATCTAGAAGACTACTAGGCCAACTATAGTGATGAGTATGAGGTTAGAAAAAAGAAGTTTTCTCAGCTTCTAGTTGAATCAATCTGATTATTTAATGTAAAGACAGTTCCAGATCAAATTGAAGACGATGGGGACCTGATTCAGGGCCATGCTTATGAGGTAGTTAAGGATAGGCCAATTGGTGAAGTAGATTGGTTTGAAGAAGAAAAGATAGAATTAGGACAGCTAATGGATCCAGTCACCAAGTATACCAAGATGTGGCTGAAGAATAAAATATGGCAGTTGGAAAATGAAGGTGTGTAGTGGACCTTTAATCTAATGGGAGATTTGAACCCTCACTCTACTTCTGAAGAATCAATTGAGCAAGATCCTAAAGGTAACGGTAAGGTGGGATCCCCTTTTAAAATCAAGATTAAGGATGTTCAAATGGAAAAGGCTCACGAAATAGAAAAATAGAGAAAACCTATTGCTAAGAAAAGGGGGCATACTTCAAGGTCTAAGAAGCCTGCAAATGACGAAACTAAAAAGCAAGATCCCGAGGTTCATACTCATGTGCCCAAAAGGAGAAGAATCATAAGGTTGTCACAAAAGGTAGGTTCTAAGGATGAGGAAGAAGTTGTTCCACCTATGGTAAGTATAGAGAGTTCAAGAGAAAAGACCCAGGTGTATACAAGGAAGTCAAGGACTCCTTCTCCTATAGATAGTGTTCCAGAAATAGATCCTCCTCTAGTTACTTCCAGTAAGGAGCAGCATGATGTTATTCCTTCTTCCCATGAGGCTCAAAATGAACCAGGTCAATCTGAGAAAGCTGAGGACCGTCAAGACATAGAAGGGGAATAATTTCATGAAGGTGAGATTTATAGTGCAGAGGCCAATATACGAAGGGTAATGCTATCTCCCTTGGTTGCAAATGAGGACTCCCTAGTTAGAACTGAAGAAGCTAGGTCCCCTCTAAGAGCAAAAGAATCAGAAAAGGTTCCTTTACCTATGCACAAGGGGGAGCATGCTGAAGAAGAGAAAGATAAAGCTGAAGACACTCTTGAGAGGCAGAATTTGAATGAAGAAGTGCCTAAGGGTCGGCAAGAGGAAGTAGGATAGAGTGAAGTGCAATTGGAGTCCACTGTTCCCAAGTGGCTGGATAAGGAAATAAAGAGAAAGAAAGTTATTGTGTAAGATACCCTAGCCAACTAGGATGAATTATTGGACAAGATAGGAAAAGATAAAGGTAAGAAGGCCAAGGTTATTTCAAAGATTGAAAGAGATGAGGCAAACAATCAAGCAGTCCACATTGCCACTCCTACCCCGGATAAGAATAAGGATGATGTAACTGCAAAAGACTACAATCTGTTCACCATCAATCTAGGATCCACCTCCATGGATCAAGACATTGAAGAATATCAGGGTTCTAGCGCAGTCATCCTAGGTAGATTATGAAAGGAGGTCCAAACTAAGCATGAGCTGAAGAAAGAAAATGAGAGACTCGAGAAATGTTTGGAGGATTTAATGAAGCCTTTACAGTCCATTGGTTCCTCATCCTCTGCTGCTAATATCCTACCCCAAGAAACTATCACTGAGCTGGAAAGGATGAAAGCCACCACTCTTGCCACGACAAATTGGTTGCAAGGGGTGCAATCCAAAGGAAACAAAGCTATCAAGGACATTCTATCAACTCGAGGAGATGCTATGAGGGTGATGGATTGGTTGAAAGAGGTATTAGCTCAAGACAAAGAAGATATAGACCTCTTGTTGCAAATTACTAAAACCATCATGGAGTATACTAGGGGTGAGCTAGTAAGTGATGGAATTCTCCCTTCCTCCAGAGTTGCCAAATGTTGGGACTGATTTGAAGCTTTGTAAATTAGGCAGAAGGTTCTAAAAAAGATCTATAAGCAGAGGAGGAAAATTGAGGATACCCTAATTGGTGTGTATAATGAATGCATTTCCTTCTTTGAGATAATGACAGGGAGAAGGAAGATTGCACCTAAGAATTTGAGCTTAGAACAGTGGAGGAAATGGTGGCAAGATGTTTATGCTCCAATCAGTGGTGATCCTATTACTAAGCATCAATTGGATGATGCAACCACCTATATTGTTGTTATTGATAAATATCTAACATATAAGGTTGAGTGGGATAAATCGGTGGAGAAGTCTAGGGAAAATATTACATCAATTGAAAGCTGACTCAAATTTTTTCCTTTGCCACCCACAACTAACCTTGACAACACACTTTTGAAGGTGCATGAGAAGATTGATCAAAATAAAGGCAAAGGGGAAGGTAGTTAATACTAGGGTACATCGATATTTTTGCTTCCCTATTATTTTGTATACATTGGTCCAAGTTGCATTGGAGATCCTAGGCCAACTTGGATGAAGTTCATGCATTTAATGCATATTTGATTTCATTTTGAATTTCTCTTGGCCAAATTTTCCTAGGGCCAATTATTATTGTAAAACTTTGGCTAGGCTGACATGTTTTTGAGGCCTCTATTAATATGGCATTTCGCCTCATTTCTAAGGGCTAGATAGAGATAGATAGATACATACAAATAGAGATATAACTGCTATTAGAGCAAATTAAGTAGAGTAAAAGTAAGAAAGTAGTGTTCTCAAGAAAATATTGTAATAGAAGATTGGAATTTTTGCTACAATGGATAATTTGATGCAAGTAATGACATTGTGATTTGGTGCCATACTTGTGTTCCTCTTATCTTGCATGGTTCTTGTTATGCTCTCTTTAAAATTTCTTTAAGGAAAATTGATATTTTGATGTTTAGGATTAGATTTGATTCAATGATGTTTATGATTTGATATTTGAGGTGTTGTAGTGATCCTTGGTCCATACTTTTGGTAGCTAGTTGACTGTTAGTTGATTTTCAAAGTTATTCTAGACCATATATCTATTGTGCTTAGTTCAATTGTGGATGTTTATTCATTTCAATTTCTTTTGGGTTGTCTTGGATGAATGTTCATAATTTGAAAATCTTTATTTCCTTAGAAGATTGCACCATTCTTGTGAAATTGCATATTTACTAGGGTTAAGCAGGAATTGGTTTATGAGGGATTGGTCTATTTCAAGTATTTCATCATTTGCATTGTTAATCTTAGGAGTAGCATTAATCTTAGTGATCTCCTAGAAACCCTAATCTTTTGCTATTTTCTTCATAATTTGAGTTAGATTTAGGTTTGAAGTATCACCATATTGCTAGATCTGATAAATTAAAGATTTAGTCTTTGCTTTTAGTAAGGTCCCATTGTAATTACTAGCATTTTCACATTTATCATTGAGTTGCTTGTGCATTGTCAAGACCTGACATCAGAGACCTTGGGGTTATCTCTTGAGGCTTGCTGATAGAGATTTACCTTTCAAGAGAGATAGGATATTACATTCTATCTGAGTTGTTGCTATGCAGAAAATATCATCAATAGATTGGTGCTAGAAGGATTTCTTGAGTAAGCTAAGTTGGATCGCTTTCTGTCAGCCATCTCTCATGAAATATTTAGAAGGAGAACTAGATCTACTCAAGGAGAAGAGGGAGAAGAGGAATTTCAAGAGTTGCCAGTCTCTACTAGGTCAAGGAGGACCAGAACAAGGGGCTAATCATCATCCACCCATTGACCTCCATCATTTCCATCATCTTCATCTTTATCAAGTTCATCTTCATCCTAGTCTAAGGACATTCCCATTCCACAACCTTAACCAGTCATAAATCAGCCATTACCCCCCCCACCTCCACCAATGGATTTCCTTGCCAATAATCCTTCTCCTTTGATCTTTGCTAATTACAATGTCATGCCCAAGAATCCAGGTTACTGTTGTTCTAAGTTCCATGTCAATGACCCTAATAGAACTACTGAGGAACACATCAGGAACTTTTAGACTTGCCTCAAGGACAAAGGGATCAACCATGAAGATGTAGCATGTAGGATCTTTCCTTATTCCTTAGGAGAAGATGCATTTTATTGGTACAATCATTTACCTACTTGGTCTATTCAGGATTGGAATGAACTAGAGACTACATTTATGTAGAAATTCAGGATTCCCATTAGTCCCAATGAGCTCTACCATTAGTTCACTAATGTTAAGAGAGAAGTTAATGAGCCTATAGGGTCCTTTAACAATAGGTTTCATTGTGCCTATACCAAACTACATGATCCTTATGTTGTTGATCAAGCTACAACTTTAGAAGTTTATTATGAAGATCTTGATAGTCTGACATCTACCTTCATTAAATGGAGAAACAACCCTCCCAATACCCTACTTGATGCCTATGTTGAGGCTGTGAAAGTGAGCACTACCTTAAGACAACATGTGTCGGGACCTTTACCATCATTAGGGCCCACTGCTCACCCTGGACAAGTCCCAGCTCTCAATCAGACTCTCACTAATTACACTCCAATCATGAACCCGGTTCCTTAGTTGCCTATGGTTCCCCATCCAGGGCCTCCAGTGAGTCAAGTTCCACCCGCCATTAGCTATCACTAGCAGAATGCAAATCAACCTCTACATCCACAATCTCATGCTAGCTATCCCTCGTATTTGTAGAATTATGATGTTTTGAACCAATCATTAAGTACTAATCCTACAGTAGGATATCCTTAGAACAATTCTAATCAGCTTCCATATAGGTATCTTGACAAGGAAAGACTGGATGAGCTAACCGAGCAAGTGAAAAAATTGAACATGGAAGTGACTTACTTGAGGAACCAGAACATTTAGCTCCAAACTGCTCAAAGAGGTATGCAATCTAATTATGGTAGAGAAAATTGAGAAAATCAGCAAGGACAAAACTTTGATAGGGGATATAACAATGAAAGGGGATATAATAATGACAGAGGATATAATGATAGGGGACAAAATTATGATAAAGGACAATCCTTAGGCCAAAATTTGATAGAGGTTAAGTTGGTGGACAAGGTTTTGACAGGAGACAACCACCCAAACAGAACAGGACTTGGAATACGAGGCCTAACAATGGAGGAGTCCCCACCCCATTGGATCAACCAGCCAATCAATCAGTAAATCAACCAGTTAATCAGGAGAGGTCCCCTAGTGGTGTGTATTTGGTAGAGGCTACTTTATCTAGATGGTGTAGATTACATAAAACAAGTCAACATTCTGAATTAGATTGTCAAGAGTTCTAGACAACACCCTCAATCTTCCAATATGAAGTGGAGAACAATGCAAGTGGTCAGGAAATGGTGCCATCTACTCCCTATGATTCATCAGTCTTGGTGCTAAATCATGCCCCTTTTCCATAGAGCAGGGAAAATGTACCTGAAGAAGAATTAGAATAGCTCGAGGAAGAGGCAGATCAGGTATGTAATGGAGATGAGATTACATAGCTATTTGATGAGAATCCAGTGAATGATAATGGTCCCTTGGATGAAGAAGAATCTTATGTTGAAGAAGTACAAAATTTCCATAGGCTTGCTAGGAAGTATGATTTGAGAGACATGCCACATAGACGTCCACAGGTTGGAGGCCCTTTCACCACTTCCATCCCTCCAAACAACTTCACCATACCTCTAGATCCCAATGCTAGTAATAATCCATCGTATCCTCATGTGTCTAAGCAGTATCTGTCAAGGGAAGGATAAACACAGACGAACATGTCAAAAAGAAGGAATGTTGAATTAAGCAAAGAAAAGGTGGTGGAGTACTCCAAAGAGACCCTTGCTGATTTGAGTGAAGAACAATTGGCCATGTATGTTGTAGAAGAACTCAAGAAGCTTAAGGTAAGTCTCTCTACATATGAACTATTGAAACTATCAATAAGGCATCTAGTTCTCAATCGATGGGAAGGAAAAACCAGAGTCATAATCAAGTCCACATGCCTCCTGGAGATAACGGAAAAGAGAAGGATAGGACTCAAGTTTCTCACGTGGATACCCCCTTGACCTTGTTTCAGGGAAAAACTGACACCCCTTCATTCCTAATCTATGTTCGTATATTTGGTAAGAATTTTCATAATTGCTTATTGGTTTCAGGTGCTTCCACCAATGTAATTCCTTTTGGTGTTTGTAGAGCTTTGGGTATTACCCCTATTGATTCCCAAAAAAAAGTTACTCAATTGGATAGAACTGAAGTGAATGTCGTAGGGGAATTAAAACATGATTCATATACAGGTTGTTTCTGACCCCAGAATTCAACAAGTCATCAATATATAGGTGGCAGATATACCTGATGCTTATGGCTTGATTCTAGGAAGGGACTTTACTAGAGATTTGAATGGATATGTCTCAACCGATCACTCTCACATGTGGCTTCCCTAGAGAGGGGTGCCAAACCAAATCAAAATTGAAAGGGAACCCATAATGAAGTACATGATCACAAAATATCAGAATAGCTCTAATGAAATTTTGATATTGGAAGTAAGTATGGGGAATTATGTGCTTGTAGCTCCTTCTGAGGAGTTAGAAGTAGAGGAAGTTCTTATGCTCCACGCAACACCTGTCGACCTTATAGCAGAATCTAGTGGTACTGAAGCCTTAGTGGAACAAGTTGAAGATGAAGATGATCCAGAAGATAATCAACTTAGTTTGCTAAGTAATTTCCAAGAGTTCATTCAGAAGTGCATTGAAGATTAGGTTCAGTTGGGTAGAGAAATGAAGTTTGGTGAAATGATCTTGCCTAATTGGTGCAGGGTCCATAATGCCTCTCATTCATAACTGGATTGTTGTTTATGCCAAACTGCAGTGAAGCAAGTGCAAAAATGTATCAATCCCATCCCAACAATCAAAGTCATTGTCTAAAATATTCAAAAGGATCCTAAAGGGAAGAAGGTCATGCTTTCTGAGTAACCTTCCAGTAACCACAGTGTAAAGGATACAACAAGCAATTCTACAGTTGCTGGTTGTTGGACTGTGAGGTTTGATGGATCCAAGTCAAAACAAGGAGTCAGAGCAGGATTTGAGATAATTAATCCAAAAGCTAAAACTTTCTTTGCTGCTCATAGAATTCAATTCCATCGCACCAATAATGTAGCAAAGTATGAGGCTTTAGTCCATGGGTTGTTAATGGCATTAAAGAAAAAGGTCAAGATTTTGCAAGTCTTTGGGGATTCTAAATTAGTGGTTAAGCAAGTTAGGAGACAATACTCTTGTCATGACAGAAGAATGACTAATTATAGACACAGAGTATGGGACCTCATTGAAGGATTTGATGCATTCAAAATTCAGCTGATACCACGCAGTAAGAATCAGACAGTAGATTCCCTTGCCCAGGTAGCTAGTACATTGCAACCCTTGTATCTTTCTAGATTGAAGAAGTTTACAGTGGAATTGACTCCAGTACCTTCAGTACACGATAATGTTACCAACTTCCAGGTATTTGAAGATGATAAGCATATTCTAGATTTTATCACAAACACTGATGTTTTTGCTTCTCAGATTATTGATGAAACTGAACCCCAAGAAGCAGAAATGGATTTAGAGGTAGTAATCAATTTGAAGACTAATACTATTCCCAGAGGAATGGTGCAATTAGAAAGGGTTTTTGATTTGGATAAGGTCAAAGATCAAGAACAAGATGCCAAGAAGGAGTCCATCAGTGGATAGTGTGAAACATACAATATGGGAACTAATGAAGATGCCAGGAATGTCTTCATTGGAAAAGTGTGTACTCCAGAAGAAAGGAAAGGAATAATTTACGCATTACATAAATACCAAGATGTGATAGCTTGAAGTTATGAAGATTTAAAGACTTATGACACATCAATTATAACTCACACTATCCCTCTGAAGCCAGGAGTGAAGCCTTTTAGACAGAGGAAAAGGCCAATTAATGCCTTATTGGAAGTTCCTATAATTCAGGAGGTACAAAAATTGCTATCTACAAGAATTATATTTCCAGTTAGACATTCAACTTGGGTTGCAAACTTGGTGCCAGTCCGAAAGAAAAATGGCTAAATCAGATTATGTGTGGATTCCAGGAATCTCAACAGAGCATCAGAAAAGGATAATTATCCAATACCTTCACTGGATGAATTACTTCAGATTGTCAATGGTTCTCAAATGATGTCTTTCTTGGATGGCTACTTGGGATATAATCAGGTCATGGTGTAGTATGAAGATAGGCGTAAGACTGCCTTCACCACAAAATGGGGTACATTTTCCTACAAAAGAATGCCCTTTGGTTTGATCAATGCTGAAGCCACATTTCAAAGGTCTATGGACATTTCTTTTAAAGATATCATTGGCAAATGCATAATCATCTGTATGGATGATCTGACAATTTTTTCCAAGAAAAGAGGAGACCACATAGCAGACTTGTGCAAAGTGTTCTAGAAGTGCAAAGAGTTCGAAATATCCCTCAATCCCAAGAAATGCATCTTTGGAGTGACAGAAAGAAAGTTGCTGGGGCATGTTATCCCTGAGAAAGGAATTTTCATTGATCCAGAATGAGTGGAGGCCATACTCAAGATCCAACCACCTACTAGCAAAAAAGAAATGAAGTCATTCTTTGGTAAAATCAACTTTGTAAGGAAGTTTATGACTAGATTTACTCAGATAGTCAAGCCATTAAACGCCATGTTGAAGCAGGATGCTAAGATTGAATGGAGTGCAGAGGAAAAAGAGGCATTTGCAGAAATTAAAAGAGCTATTGTTGAGGCTCCAGTTCTAGTAAGTCTTGATTATGAGAAGCCTTTCTACATATAATCGCTTGCTTTTGATCATTCTTGTGTTGGTATGTTGACCCAAAAGTCCGATCAAGGGAATGAACACCCTATAGCATTTATGAGTGCACCATTGAAAGATGCAGAGTTGAGGTACCCAAGTGTGGAGAAATAGGCCTATGCCTTGGTCAGGGTTGTTAAGAAGTTTAGACATTATATTCTCAGGAACAAGGTGTTTGCCATAGTCCCTAACCCTATAGTCAAATTGCTATTGATGCAAAATGAACTAGGAGAATGCAAAGCAAAGTGGGTGACTATGCTACAGGAATATGACATCAAAATTCAGCCTATGAAGTTAGTAAGAGGACAAGGGTTAACAAGAAAAATGGAATAAATGGGCCTTGATCTTATAGTCCAACATTACAATATTGAAGATGTGTCTCCAGGAGGCTGGTATGATGACATTATCCATTGTCTACTAAAGCAAAGGTGTCCTGACCATTTCAATGCAGTACAAAGGAGGGCACTACGCTTGAAGAGTGATGGTTCCATGCTAAAGGGAGCTATCCTATATAAAAGAAATCATGAAGGCATATACTTAAGGTGCTTAGGACAACAAGAGGCTAAAAGGGTCATGAAAAAATTTCACGATAGATATGGTATTGGCCATGGATCTACACATTCTACTGCAAACCATATTTTGAGAGTTGGTTACTACCAGCGTACATTTTTCAAGGATACACATAGTCATGTTAGAACCTGCCATGTGTGCTAGACTGTAGCAACAAGGGAGAAGTATGTAGCTCTTCCACTCTAGCCGGTGTTTGCGGTAAAACCCTTTGCATAGTGGGGAATGGACTTCATTGGTCCCATCAATCCATCCTCCTCTACTGGTCACAGGTATATTCTCACCATTACTGATTATTTTACATGATGGACTGAAGCTCTTGCATGCAAACAGTGTACTTCTGAAGTGGTAATTGATTTCCTTGAATCAAGTATTATCAATCGCTTTGGATGTCCTTTATCTTTAGTTTGTGATAATGGTCCTACATTTGCATCTTTGAAATTTTCCAATTGGGCCTTCGATCATAGGATCATAGTAAAGTTTGCATCCAGTTATTATCCATAGGGTAACAGGTTGGCTGAGTCTTCCAACAAAAACATTTTGAAAGTCATCTGGAAGCTATTAGAGAAGAATCATAAGGATTGGCACACTCAACTTAAATTTTCTCTATGGGAAAATGGTACTAGACAGAAGAATTCCTTAGGGACTTCCCCTTACCACCTTGTGTATGGCCTAGAACCAATATTTCCCATCCAATTGAGGATTCCTACTTTGCAGTTCATTAATGAGTATTATGATGAAGAGAACAAGTGTGAGGCCTGCTTGCAAGAACTGTTACACCTTAAAGAGAAAAGAGATGAAGCCTTAGAAAACTTTGTTAAACATCAGGGTGTAGTTAAAAGATAGTTTGATAGAAGAGCCAAGGTAAAAGCCTTTAGGATTTCTGACTTGGTTCTCTATTGGGATAAATCCCATGACCGTAAGGGGGAGCATAGTAAATTTGACAAACTTTGGCTTGGCCCTTATTAGATTTCAGAGATCCTGGGTGATAATTCTTTTCGTTTGAAGACTCTCACTGGGGAGGATATCCCATTTCCTGTCAATGGGTGGTACTTGAAGCATTATTTCCAGTCTTGAGCTATTTTCAGCTCTTTTCCTGTACATAGTTAGATTAGGTTTTCTTTCTATTTTGTTTGCTTTGCTTTGCTTTGCTTTGGTTAGAATATATTTCCCTTTGTTCTTTTCTTTTGTTCTGGTTAGTTTAGGTTTGCTTTCAGTTTTGTGTTTTGCTCTACTTTTCCTCTAGAGGCTCTCTTGTTTTTTCCTAGCTGTGTTGCACCTATATGACAAATATACCTTTCTTTGGGACTTTTCTGAGTATTTTATTGATGAAATTTTATCCAATGTCCTAAATGGATGGTTAAGGTCTTTGTTATCATCAAGCAATCTAAATCTTCGATTTGAAGAGGATGGGTCACTAGTTTGATTTGAACTTGAAACATTCTGAAATCTTATATCTCTTATACATCTTAAGAATCCTGATGTTATTGTGGAATCCTTGCAAGGTCTTGTCAAGTGAAAAATCTTATTTCTGCTTCAGCGCCACTATGGTTCTCAACCCTGAGTGTGAACTTCATTGTTCATAGGTTGAAATAAAAGTGAAAAGAAAAGAAATATTAAGAGAAAAAAGAAAAATATTGAAAGAAAAAAACCATTCAACAAGTATCAGGGGTATCTAAATATCTCTACCGAGGCTATGGACGCCTGACTCACTTTAGATTTATGTTTGGGAGAGTCACAGTGATAACCTCGTCAGGGCTATAGATGCTTGATTAGTAGTGAGGTTCTATCCAGGTTGCTTGTGAAGTTAGAATCTTTACGTAGCCTGCCTTGATTGAACTTAGTATTTGTAGTAGCTCAAGGAGGGAAATGAACTCATTTGCACACACTTGGATTTTCAGTTTATGGAAGGTTCGGTTTTCCTTTGGTTCTAATTCCTTAATATGTGCATTTTGATTCATTTTTTCTGATAGTGAGATCGCAACTAGAGATTCTGGGTTCTTGATTTCAGCTCGTCATCGAAATTCTCTAGAGCATTTCCCTAGCAACAGTCACTATTTGTTGTGCAGTTTTGCACATGTATGCCCCGCTGAAAGTAGGGACCCTCTTTCACTTTGATTTTTGGCATCTTGGCCCTTTGATTTTGATGATTTACTTTTCCTTGGCATGGGCCTAAATGTTTATCTTGCCTACCCAAGTCATCCCTCTAAGTTACACATTGAAAACCTTAAGTTTTGGGCGAAGTTCGGGTTTTTTCCCTAAGTCCGGGATTTTCCACCCTGATCGGATTTTCCCAGATTTCATTTTAACTCTGGCTAAGCGTGGTGATTCAAAGAATTATGTTCTTCACAGAATTCCGTGGGGGGCATATTTTTTTGAATTTGTCATGTCGTCGGGTTTTTGGATTTTCTCCAACTTGTCTTATCAGTGGCATTAATGAAATTCGTATTGTTATATGGGATTCATTTAACCGATATTTGAGGGATATTTTTCCATTATGCTTCATTTTTTGCATCCAATTGAGCTGAGGAGTGCATTATTGGAGTGTTAATTTTATTTGAGGCGCTTGATCTGTGAATTGTTCGATTTAAGTGGTGATTTCTTGGGCATTTTTGTTGTTGTCTTTGCTAGGCACCATCAAACTCATGTTTGTTGTTCCTGAGGTTGATTTCATTTCATCATGGTATGTATACGATCGCCTTTCTTTTGATTGATGAATGTAGGCAATGCTTTGGCTTTCTGGCTTGTTTGGAGTTTGGATTTTTGCATTTTGTGGCTAGGGTTGCATGATACTTTTTGATTCATTGTTTCCCAAGTAAGTTTAAGTTCACTCTTTTATTTGCATCATGAAATAACTTGCTTATGAGTCATGAATACCCCCCCCTCTAGTAAAGATTTAGCAATTGCAATGTTTGAACCTTGGGCCTTCCTGTGTGTCAATGGTGGATTTGTAGGGTTTGATACATAGGGCATCATCATTTCACCTTATCTTGCTCTCGAATAGGCCTAGAATTCAAGGAAAATATATGGAGGGCTCATATCAAACTTATCTCAGGCCTAGATTCTTGAAATTTATGATTGATCCATCAATTTGGTCCAAATCATGGCTGAGTGCCGAAGTTCAGGTTTTTTACCCATATCGGGATTTTTTGGCTCTAGAGGATTTTCTTGATTTCCCTTGTCTCCTTCGCTTTCACAGAATTCGCAACTTTTTAGAGTTTTACCTTCCTTGTGGATTTTCGTCTCACCCCCAAAAATTCTCAAAATCCTGTGTTCCTTGGTTTTTTTGAGATTTACAGAATGTATCCTCCGTCGTGGAAATTTGTCCCACACGAATTTTCTTGGCAATGGATAGAAAGTAAAGAAATATGGAATAACATTATTTGTTAAGGGGTTATTATGCATTCTATGATTCATTTATGTTATGTTGAGATCCCACATGTTGTTTCTTGATTAATAATGATCGGATTGAATTGCTAATATGTTTTTTCATGTTCATTTTGCTGGAATCCGTCTAGCCTGGAATTCTCTAGAATTCCTCCCTGGCTTGGATTCCGAGGATGGGCTTGAAACTTGAGTTTTAATATGATTATTCTATATGATGTTTAATGACACCTGGCTTATCTGAGGACTCATTTTTAAGGATGCTTATGTTGTATATGTTTGTGTGATCCTTACTATGGTCTCCTTTGTTGAGTGTACGTCGAGTCTAGCAGGACAGTAGCTGTGAAGGCTAAGGGTGACATAGAAGGATCCTCAGTATCTGAAGTAGAGAGAATTAAGATGGATATCAAGAGAAAAATACCAAAGAGAAAAATTACCTCTATCTGGTAAGAGGTAAGGGATACAAACATTGGACTATGGGACTATGAGGAATTCAAGGGCATAATGGCAACACAAGATCTTCCTTTGGTGGCTAAGAGAATGATGGAGTCAGGCCTAGCACATGTAGCTAGTTTTCCCTCTACAGTGCAATGTTATGAATTAGTTCTTGAGTGTCCTAGACATTATGACCAGGGTACACAAAGGATAATCGGTCCCCATGGGAGAGTTGTGGTAAATCTGAATCCTGTCTCCATAGCTCAGACTTTTGACATGCCTGATAGATCTCATGTGGTGGTGTTCAACATGGAGGGAGATAAAAATTACTATGAAGAGGAGACTGTTAAATCACAACTTATCAATTCCTAGTTGGAGAAGCCCAAGTCTCACTATTCCAAACTACCCAAATAGCTACTCAAAGCAAAATTCAAGAAGGAATACTATGATCCCATTAGATTACTTAGCAAGGTAGTTGGATTGAAGAATGCAGGCATGTTTGAAAGCTGGATGTGTCATGTTATTGAAAGGATGGAACAAGAAAAGATTAATTACCATTGGGCAGGTGTAATTAGTGTTGTAATCCATGAACAATTGAGCAATGTGCTACAAACAAAGACCTTCACCATGACTTCCTACCTAGTTTATGCACTTGCAATATTTCATCTCTATATGGGATTGAGCACAAGAGGAGTCTTTGGACAAGATGTTATTTATGAATTTTATCCTCAATTGCACTTAGGAAGCTCGAGCTATAGGAGGGTGAATGATGCATTCACCATGCATATCACCAGATTACTTCAAGGTGCAGAACACATAAGAATTTTAGATCAAGCCAAGGATCTCATCAAGAAGTATGGAGCTTGGTTGATTCAATTCCTGAATTTCTCATACATTTGTATTGATGGCTGCCAAAGGGCTCTATATAAACTTCCACGGTATCCTACTGATCACATCTTGCTTTTGGAGGTCACTAGAAAAATATGTGATTTTTATGCTATCGTCAAAAGGGACAAACATAAAACTGGTTTTGGTGGAGACTTCCCTTTGAGGATTGGCATTGGAGAGGCATGCCCATCCATTAGTTCAGCTCGGGCTTCAGAAGAGGAGATGAGTGCTCTTGGTTTATCCTTTCACTCCAAGAGATCTAGATTTGGCATAACTCATGAAGCACAAAAGAAGGCCAGTAGAGAATATAGTGATAAGGTTGATCTAGAATACTACTGGGCCAACTGTAGTGATGAGTATGAGGTTAGAAAAAGGAAGTTTTCTCAGCTTCCAGTTGACTCAGTCTGATTATTTAATGTAAACACAGTTCCAGATCAAATTGAAGATGATGGGGACTTGATTCAGGGCCATGCTTATGAGGTAGTTAAGAACAATCCAATTGGTGAAGTAGATTGGTTGGAAGAAGAAAAGACAGAATTAGGATAGCTAATGGATCCAGTCACCAAGTATACCAAGATGTGGTTGAAGCATAAAATATGGGAGTTGGAAAATGAAGGTGTGCAATGTACCTTTAATCTAATGGGAGATTTGAACACTCACTCTACTTCTGAGGAATCAATTGAGCAAGATCCTAAAGGTAAGGGTAAGGCGGGCTCCCCTTTTAAAATCAAGATTAAGGATGTTCAAATGGAAAAGGCTCAAGAAATAGAAAAATAGAGAAAACCTATTGCTAAGAAAAGGGGGCATACTTCAAGGGCTAAGAAGCCTGCAAATGAAGAAACTGAAAAGCAAGATCTTGAGGTTGGTACTCATGTGCCCAAAAGGAGAAGAATCATAAGGTTGTCACAAAAGGTAGGTTCTAAGGATGAGGAAGAAGTTGTTCCACCTGTGGTAAGTATAGAGAGTCCAGGAGAAAAGACTTAGGTGTATACAAGGAAGTCAAGGAATCCTCCTACAGATAGTGTTCTTAAAATAGATCCTCCTCCGGTTACTTCTCATAAGGAGAAGCATGATGTTATTCCTTCTTCCCATGAGGCTCAAAATGAACCAGGTCAATCTAATAAATTTGAGGACCATCAAGACATAGAAGGGGAAGATTTTCATGAAGGTGAGCTTTATAGTGGAGAGGCTAAAATGTAAAGGGTAATGCAATCTCCCTTGGTTGCATATGAGGACTCGCCAGTTAGAACTGAAGAAGCTAGGTCCCCTCTAAGAGAAGAAGAATCAGAAAAGGTTCATTTGCCTGTGCATAGGGGGGAGCGTGTTGAAGAAGAGAAAGATAAAGCTAAAGAGACTCCTAGGAGGCAGAATTTGAATGAAGAAGTTCCTAAGGGTTGGCAGGAGGAAGTAGGACATAATGAAGTGCAATTGGAGTCCACTGTTCCCGAGTGGTTAGATAAGGAAATAAAGAGAAAGCAAGTTATTGTGAAGATACCCCACCCAACTAGCATGAATAACTGGCCAAGATAGGAAAAGATAAAGGTAAGAAGGCCAGGGTTATTTGAAAGATTGAAAGAGATGAGGCAAACAATTGGGTAGTCCACATTGCCACTCCTACCCCTGATAAGAATAAGGATGATGTAACTGCAAAAGATTACAATCTGTTAACCATCAATCTAGGATCCACCTCCATGGAGCAAGACATTGAAGAATATCAGGGTTCTAGTGTAGTCATCCTAGGTAGATTAAGAAAGGAGGTCAAAACTAAGCATGAGTTGAAGAAATAAAATGAGAGACTGAGGAAGTCATTGGAGGATTTAATGAATCCCTTACAGTCCATTGGTTCCTCGTCCTTTGCTGCTAATCTCCTACCCCAAGAAACTATCACTGAGCTGGAAAGGATGAAAGCCACCACTCTTGCCATGGAAAATTGGTTGCAAGGGGTGCAATCCAAAGGAAATGAAGCTATCAAGGACATTCTATCAACTGGAGGAGATGCTATGAGGACGATGAATTGGTTGAAAGAGGTATTGGCTCAAGACAAAGAAGATATAGACCTCTTGTTGCAAATGACTAAAACCATCATGGAGTATACTAAGGGTGAGCTGGTAAGTGATGGAATTCTCCCTTCCTCCAGAGCTGTTGAACCTTGGGAATGGTTTGAAGCTATGCAAATTAGGCAGAAGGTTCTGAAAAAGATCTATAAGAAGAGGAGGCAAATTGAGGATACCCTAACTGGTGTGTATAATGGATTCATTGCTTTCTTTGAGATAATGATAGGGAGAAGGAAGATTGCACCTAAGCATTTGAGCTTAGAATAGTGGAGGAAATGGTGGAAAAATGTTTATGCTCCAATCAGTGGTGATCTTGTTACTAAGCATCAATTGGATGATGTGGCCACCTATATTTTTGTTATTTATAAATATCTAACATATAAGGTTGAGTGCGATAAATTGGTGGAACAGTTCAGGGAAAATTTTACATCAATTGAAAGCCAACTCAAAGTTTTGCCTTTGCCACCCATAGCCGACCTTGACAAAACACTTTTGAAGGTGCATGAGAAGATTGATCAAAATAAAGGCAAAGGGGAAGGTCGTTAATACTGAGCTACATCGATATTTGTGCTTCCCTATTATTTATTATACATTGGTCCAAGTTGCATTGGAGATCCTACGCTGACCTAGATGAAGTTCATGCATTTAATGCATATTTTATTTCATTTTGAATTTCTCTTGTCCAACTTGTCCTAGGGCCAATTATTATTGTAAAACTTTG
The DNA here is from genome assembly GCA_007258455.2 of Sequoia sempervirens. Lineage (NCBI taxonomy): Eukaryota > Viridiplantae > Streptophyta > Pinopsida > Cupressales > Cupressaceae > Sequoia > Sequoia sempervirens. The sequence continues at coordinate 191,917 of VDFB02156924.1, forward strand.
GCTAGGCTGAAAAGTTTTTGATGCCTCTATTAATATTGCATTTCGCCTTATTTGTAAGGGCTAGATAGAGATAGATAGATACAGACAAATAGAGATATAGCTGCTATTAGAGAAAATTAAGTAGAGCAAGAGTTGGAAAGTAGTGTTCTCAAGCAAATATTGTAACAGAAGACTGGAATTGTTGCTACAATGGATAATTTGATGCAAGTAATGACATTGTGATTTGGTGCCATACTTGTGTTCCTCTTATCTTGCATGGTTCTTGTTATGCTCTCTTTAAAATTAATTTGAGGAAAATTGATATTTTAATGTTTAGGATTAGATTTGATTCAATGATGTTTATGATTTGATATTTAAGGTGTTGCAGTGATCTGTAGTCCATACTTTTGGAAGCTAACTGACTGTTAGTTGCTTTGCAAAGTTAGTTTGGACCATATATCTATTGTGCTTAGTTCAATTGTGGATGTTTATTCATTTCAATTGCTTTTGGGTTGTCTTGGATGAATGTTCATAATCTGAAAAATATTTATTGCCTTAGAAGATTGCACTGTTCTTGTGAAATTGCGGATTTACTTGGGTTAAGCAGGAATTGGTTTATGAGGGATTGGTCTATTTCAAGTATTTCATCATTTGCATTATTAAGCTTAGTGATCTCCTAGAAACCCTAATATTTTGCTATTTTCTTCATTATTTGAATTAGATTTAGGTTTGAAGTATCACCATATTGCTAGATCTGATAAATTGAAGATTCAGTCTTTGCTTGTAGTAAGGTCCCATTGTGATTACTAGCATGTTCACATTTATCACTGAGTTGTTTGTGGATTGTCAAGACTTGACATTAGAGACCTTGGGGTCATTAGTTGAGGCTTGCTAATAGAGAATTACCTTTCAAGAGAGGTAGGATATTACATTCTGTCTGAGTTGTTGTTGTGTAGAAAACATCATCATGTAAGAGAACAATGTTTGAAGTTCACCTTCTTCATTTATGACAACCCTTACCTTTAGCAAAATAGTCCTTTTCAATATCTATTCATATGTTAGGAACACAAAATGCACATCACAATTTCAGGATGGAAAATAGATTGCATTGTCAGTCACGTATTATTTTATGCAGGTTGTAAGAAAACACACATAATAGTTTGAAATGTGAAAAACACACCGGGTTGTGAGACACTGTTGATTTTATGTAGACTGTAATAGAACAATGTTTTGAAGTTCACCTTCTTGATAGATAATAACCCTTACAACAAACATTCCATTTCAATATGTCTTCATATGCTTCAATAAAAAAGAGCACAATACAGTTGCATGATGGAAAACACACTAGGAGGTTACCGACTTCTTCTTTTAAGCAGACTATAAGAGAAAAATGTTTTGAAGTTCACCTTCTTCTTTTATGACAACCCTTACCTTTAGCAAAACAGTCCATTTCAATATCTGTTCATATGTTAGGAACACAAAACACACATCATAGTTACAAGATGGAAAACAAATTGCATTGTCAATCACTTATTATTTTATGTAGGCTGTAAGAAAAGAATGTTTTTCATTGAAGGTCAACAGAGTCAAATTTGTCAACCTAACTATCTAAAACTCTTTACCACCAAATCCACCTTTGGTTTGTAGAGACTGTCTTCCCCAAATGCCTATTCAAGAAACCCTTGTTTGAAGCCATTCACATGAGGGTAACTTGGATAACTATATTCACCTCTTTCTCAAACCTTCAAACCAAGTCAAACACCTTTATTGAGGCTTGTACATGCTTAAAAGAAGGGATATTGCTGCCCTCACTTTTTTGATGAAACCCTAACCTAAAATCTCTCTTTTAGTAAGGGAATGTCTATCAAACCTGGGGGCAACAGAGTTGAAGGTAAGATTAAGTTTTTGCAGGCTTATTTTTTCGTGTTTGAAGAGTGTTTAGAGTTTGGGAAGCTTGGGAACATTTAATTCCATTAAAATATCATGGAAAGGCTCAAAATGAGGGTTTAGTGAAAAAGTGTGTTGGAAATTGTTTCTTCCAAAAGTAATTGTGGATGTTTTTGCCTCATAAAAACACCTAATGAATTCAAATAGTCCTTTAACAAGTATCAAAAGTTAGGTATCATCTACTTTTAGGAATCAAGAAAACATTGATCTACTAAACCCTTACTTTATACACAAAAAAAGCTCTAACAAATGAGGGTTTAATAGAATATTGTATTCCAAACCTTACCATGCTCTGCCACCAAATGAAATATGTTTAGAAATGTCTACCCATGCTTTAGGAACAAAATTTGAGCCCCATTGAATGCACTTTCCTCCATTCCCAACTTGTACGCATCCTTTTTAAATTGGAAAACTTGTGTATTCTCTAAAGATGAGCAAGCAAACATTGAATGGTTCGCTTCCCCTACATGATTCAACATATACACTTCTTAGAGCATGGTATTGCATAACGTCATACCAAAAATTGGACTTATGTAAGCAAAGTTATTGAATTCAAACCATCCTTCCATTGGGTTTACACTCACAAAAGACAGTCATCGGCGAGGACTCCTTTCACCAGATTGGAATGTTGAAGTGAACAAAAATAGCCCAAAAAGAAATAAGAAAGTTTACAACGTGGTACAAGCACATACTAGAAAAAAATAAATCTGCAATACAATTATGTATTACAATATATAAATTGAAATGGGTTTTGTCATAGTCACCTGTATTAGATGTTGTATCCTCTGCCACATCCATAGTAGTTGTGCCTAGAGTCTAACATTGCATATTGACATTCAGGTTCAAACTATTGTTTACGGACAAGGGAAAGGAGTCATCCATAGGGGTTCGGTGATTTGAATGTTGTGCAGAATGATTTGTACGCCGGGTTCGACATCAAAAAAGATCCTTGCTTGCACTAAACCATGGACGCATGCGAACGGTGCTAGTTGTACCTTCATTAGGATCTGGAATGAATTCAAACAATAATGCATTTGGTTGTCATAGGTCCTCTAGAAACCTATCCATGCATTCTATGTATGATTGCACTTGTTGTAGAGATTGTGGCGGTGTACACATCACTTTCTTCAATAGTTCTTTTGTGTCATTCCAAAGAGACATTGTCACCACATGTTCATCATATACATGAGTGATAGAAGGAGCTTGTGTAGGCATGAGAACATTAGGATTTTTTTCCTCTACGGCCCCCTATGACAATGTCTCGTACAAATCCATCCCTGTATCAATTGGTTCACCTTCCCTATCTAAATGAGCACATAGAAGAAATTTGTATTACATAGTAGACAATGCAAAACACAATTGGCACCCATAACGTAACACAATTTAAATTGGAATTCACTTACCGTGGATGACCCCTTCAATGGCAGATGATCTTTTCATCAATTTAACAACCTTGATGACATGTTTGCAAGTGTTCCCCTACAAACCCCAAGGGTAGTCATAAACAAAAAGGTGCTCCCCAAATTTATAAACAAGGTAGTGCATTGGCCTACTTTGACTTTTCACCCAGTATTGTATAGGATATGTTTCATCAGGAATACAGTCATCATCCAGAATTTCCTTGGCCTGCTCCACACTAGATAACATATTTAAACACTTTTGGTTCATCAAAAAACCATAATGCTACAACTTTTCCTTTTTCCTATAAAATGGTTCCATTTTATACACAAGTGTGTAATACAAATAGTCCATTCTCCTTGTGCATTTTTTTGAATGATCACACAAGTACCGAGTTTTGAGTGCACACTGGTATGACTCAATGGATGCATTCGTATCCTGGTTGGCATGTGGGAATAGTCTATAATGTTTTTCCCACATGGCTGCGAAAAAAATTCTAATAGTCAAGTAAACCACAATGTATTAGAGGTGACATCAAAGAATTTGAATGGTGTGAATCCTGGGAGGTGACGAAAATTGTCAACTCACCAATTCAACCTTCTCCTTCATACCAGGTCTTGTTGAAGTACTCTAAGAATCAGGGCTAATCATTGAACTCTTGAAAGAAAGAGTTCAATAGCTGAATGAGCAATCTTCGGTGTCACCGATTTCCATCATGATAGTGCCAAGACTGCGGAAGATGTCCATTTCCTTTTCCTTGTCTGCATACTTATATACATTCTTTAGCCAAGCCCTTTTGACATGCCAAAGGCATAAAAGCACACGACATTGAAAGAAAACCCTAATAGACAATAAATTTATGATATTTTTTACCGCTCAACTACATGAGATAGTGGCATTGCAAATGAATACCAAATGAGAAAGGTAGAGAAATGAAGAAAGGGATGCACATATTGTATGCCTTGGATTTCTGCAGTTGCACCATCGGTCAAGAATTCATTGATTCTCTAGTCAGAGCTAGCTATTCTTCCACAGTCATGCAATATTCATAGCCATGCAGAGATGTCCTCAATATTGTTTCGCGAGGAGACTACCCACGCAACTGACACACCACTCTGTTGCTCGTCAAAAGTGAGGACAGTATGCAATGGATACTGTAGAGATAACAACTCAGTGTGAGCATTGTCAAGTTTATAGCTAGCAAGATCATTGAAAAAATGAAGAACTATTTGTCAATGTTTGTAAGGCCTCACCCCATATTTGTTAGTTGCAAACGTAGAATCCATCAAGATGATTGAATTGTGCGAGTGGGTAACCATCCTATCTAGGATCCATGGAGTCTGAATCCTGATAACAAAAGGTGTATTCCTCCCATCGAGTTGTTGAATGTAGAAGAAGTTGTTTTGAAGTCCTCTCCACTCCACATAAGCATACTTGTCGAGTCCACTTTGTGTTTCTATGCATGAGTAGAATGCACCTTTCTCCAGGCATTCATAACATCCTTTCTTGTAAGGAATTAATCTCTCTTGGACATCATGCCACATAAGACAGGATCATTGATGTGTCTATCTATTATAGCATTGACACTGATGTCCATGAGCAAAAGGCTTTCAATATAGCTTTTGCACTTTGCAAATAGATTAGCAGAAAACATAGAATATTTCTCTCCACTTGTGTCATGAATTCCATAGCAATATTGACCATTTTTATCAATGTGGAAATGTGGAACATTTCTTTGTAGATAATATAGGAAACATTGGGTTTTCCATTCATAACCTTGACCATGAAGTGGTATTGAAAACCTCACATTTGTATAAATGTCTTATGTGGTTTCTCCTCTGGTGGAAGCTGGACTTTGTTTTCTTCAGGACCGTATTGACACAAATAGCTATGAGAAAGGGATCATCTCATCATGTTGAACCAAGAAGAGTAAATTATCATTCGACCATAGAAATGAATGTCGAAAGATACAAACCTCTGATAAGAAATTGTTTTGCCATAAGTTTTGTCATCAACGGGATATGGGTGGTAGGTTCTCTTGTTTTCTTGTACACAAATTTGGTTTTGAAACCTTCAATAGACATTTCACCATGAATGAAATGATCAATTTTCATAAGAGGAATTGCTGCAACAAGGTCAGGGACCTTATCCTTGTTGATGGAAATATCAGCCCATTCCAAATTAGAAGACACAAAAGGAGAGCCTCCATTTTGTACATCTTGCACCTCCAATTCATCTTGCTTCTTCCATTTCAAACCTCTCCCCATTCTAGGAAATGACGGAATTGGATGAATATTTAAAATTAGTGTGGATTGTGTGAAGAAAAATAAATAAACCATTCATTAAACATAGATAAATTGTGCTTGCATAGTTGTCACCCGCATGAAACCAATACGAGGTTGTCGACTTCAACCAAGGAAAATTAAATGTGATAGATTCAATCAAGCTACTCATAAAATATAACACAAACGAATGCTAGAAATCAAACAATCCATCTCAACATACAGGTGGACATAGACAAGGACAACAAAAAATGGCAAGCGAAACCTTTGATGACATCTTGGTATGGAAGAGAAAAAAAATAAAATTGCATCCATTACTGCGAGCAACGCCAAAATGATAACATGTTTCTTGCATCTATTGAAATAAAATGAATAAGTAATGGAGAGTATGAGGAAAGGCATAAAACTACAAAATTTTCTATGAACCATGATGTAAGTGATTGCAGGTTGGAAAACACATTGTGTAGACTAGCCTTCACGCTAACATAAAGACCGCAACCTTGCAAGTAAATATAAAAAAGATTTCAAAGAGTATGGGGTGTAAAAACCTCTTTTACTTGAGGAGACATGTTGTGATATTCATCCTTCCATTTCACATGACTTAACATAAGGAGAAAAAGCACATCGAGCAATTAACAAAATAAACAACTAAAGGTTAAACCACACGATCAATGGTTCAACCTAGAACTTCATATGTGGTGTAGGAGTGTAACATGCATCACAATACACAATTACTTATACTATAGCAACAATAGATGTATTATGGTGTGAAGATACGTTGGTTGTGTTGTGTGTGTAAGTGTTAAAGAAGAGGAAGGGTTAGAGGGCAAGCAAAACCTTTGATGACAACCTTGTATGTAAAAAGAATAAGTGCATCCATTATCGCGAGCAATTCCAAAATGATAACATGTTTCTTGCATTTGTTGAAAACAAGATGAATCAGTAATGGAGTGTATGAGGAAAGGTATAAAGGTGTAAAATTTTCTATGAACCATGATGTAAGAAAATGTAGGTTGGAAAACACAACGTGTCGATGAACCTCCACGCTGACATGAAGACCTAAACCCCGCATGTAAATATAGCAAAGATTTTAGAGAATATGGGGTGTACAAACCTCTTTTACCTGAGGAAGCATGTTGTGATATTCAACCTTCCATTTCAATTGACTTAACATGAGGAGAAAAATCACTTCTAGCAATTAACAAAATTAACAAGTGAAGGTTGAACCACATGTTCAGTGGTTCAACATAGAACTTTGTATATGGCATAGGAGTGTAACATGGACCATAGTATGTAATTAATTATACAATGGCAACAAGAGATGTATTATCATGGGAATATACGTTGGTTGTGTTTCATGTGTAAGTGTTAAAGGAGAGGAAGGGTTAGAGGGCTAGCAAAACCTTTGATGACAACCTTGTATGTAAAAAGAATAAGTGCATCCATTTTTGTGAGCAATGCCAAAATGATAACATGTTTCTTGCATCTGTTGAAAAAAAGATGAATCAGTAATGTAGTGTATGAGGAAAGGTATAAAGGTGTAAAATTTTCTATCAGCCATTATGTAAGTGAATGTAGGTTGGAAAACACAACGTGTAGATGAACCTCCACACTAACATAAAGACCACAACCCCACATGTAAATATAACAAATATTTTAGAGAATATGGGGTGTACAAACCTATTTTACCTGTGGAGGCATGTTGTGATATTCAACCTTCTATTTAGGGAGTCTTAACATGTGCAGCAAAGGGGCATCTAGAAATTCATGAAAAAAGGAAGTGAAGGTTGAACCACACGATGAGTGGTTCAACCTGCAACTATTTATGTGGCGGGTGATCCCATAATAGTGGTTTACAATTTTTGGCCAAACTGGACACTGAAATTATTATTTTTAACTAAATCTTCACATTTGGGCACCTATAGCGGCTAAACTGTGAGGAATTTGAAGATGGTGCAAACTAGAGTCTCATCAAATTTTGTCTGTAGATTCTAAAAATATTTTTTTCAAAATTGTTGGAATCAAATTGCACATCTTTTTCCATCTCCCATGAAAATTGATTTTTTTCAGAAAACAACATTTTTAAAAAGTGACGCACACCGTATAATGCATAACTTTTTTTCCATGAAGGATAAAATTATAATTCTTTCAAATTTAGATTTTTAACTGTGATATCTAGTGCTTCCACTTGGTTAGATAGTTTTTGATTGAATATTTTTTCCTTAATCAAGTTTCAAAGTCAAACAAATTACAATTCAGACACAACGCGACCGTATAACGCGTAACTTTTTTTGTATATGTCAAAATTTTATTTTATTTTTTGTGTTGGATCAAGGACTTCAATATCTGGTGCACTCATATTTGTTTTAATTTTTTTTTATAATCTTCTATTTTTCCACATGTGAAGAACAAAGAAATTCATTTTCCGATGAAAAACCTATGTTTAATAAAACTTAAAAAACAAATACATAACAAAACCAAAACATATTAAAATTATATTCATTGGATAGCTTGTTCCAAGGAATACCATAATTATTTAAAATAAATTTTAAATGAATTCATTTGATCCCCCAAAAGTTAAATCAAAAGTGATTTTTTATCAGCATTTTGACGGTGTAAAGGAGACGCATTTATAGGTATGGTTTAAAACTAGCAAGGTTCTATCCAAGGGGGTTTGATCTAAGGTGATTTGATCAAACCCTCTTCAATTGGAATCCTTAAAATGGAACTTTTTAAGGCTTAAATCATTATATTTTCTAAAAATATATGATTTCAGCTAAAATTCATTCCTCTTAGGAATTGTAAACCACTATTATGACAGCACCAGCGTATGAGTGTAATGTGCATAACATTATGTAATTAATTCTACAGTTCCAAGAATAGATGTATTAGGGAAGATACCTTGGTTGTGGTGCATGTGCATGTGTTAATGGAGAGGAAAGGTTACAGGGAAAACAAAAGCTTTTAGAACCTTCTATGTAAATAAATGTGCATCCATTGGTGCCAGCAATGCCAAAAGAATAAAAAAAAAATTGCATCTGTTGACAAAATCATGAATCAGTAATGGAGTGAATGAAGAAAGTCATACATGTGCAAATTTTTCTATCAACCATGATGTCAACCAATGCATTTTGGAAAACACAGTGTCTACTGGAACTTCGAAGTAGACATAAAAACCACATGTAAAATCACAACCTCACGTGAAAGAAGAATAAGACGTCATAGTATATGGGGTGTACAAACATGTTTTACCTTAGAAGGCATGTTGTGATATCGACCCTTCCATATGGGGTGAGTTAACATGACCAACAAAAGCATATATGACAATGCATGAACTAAAAAAGTGCAGGTTGAAAAACTGGATGGGAAGTCCAACTTGCAACTTTTTATGTAGCCTATAAGCCTAATGTGAATAATAACATGTAATTACTTCTATGGCTGCCAAAAATGTGAAAAGAAAAAAACACAATCATTGCATCTGGTGATAAAAAAAATCAGTCAATGAAGCCAAACATCTATGAACATAAAACTAAATATGACCAGCAAAAGAACATTAGGCACAAAAGTAAAAAATTCCACCCTTCAGCTTACAACAAGCAAACATATCGTAAGTACAACCCACAGTGTTTTCCAACATGCCTATAGTTTATTAATTAGAGAAAGTTCAAATGCAATTTCTAGTCTAGTTGTGACTTATTTTATATTTTGAAGATGTTCCTTTCATTACATTCATATTGTGTAAACAAGAAAAGGATTTCATTCCAAAAAAAAAGAAACAATTGCCTAGAGACATGAAAGCCATGCATGAAATGGTAGAAAATTTTTGTAAATAACTTATCAAACAAAAAGCCTCTACATTCTCTAATGAGAAAGACACTCTCCAAGCTAACCAAAGAGCAACTGCAAAGCTACAGACAAGTATTCAAGACATTCAAAACTCTATCCAAAAAATGGATGTTACTGTCCTAAGGGCTGATAAAGAAGCAACTGCTCCAAACGTACAAATAAAATGTACTTATAACTAAAACCCAACACTATGTTTCCCATTTACAATAATTTTTTGCACTTCTTTTTTCAATCATCTGAAATTTAAACACAACAATGGAATGTGTGAATTGGAAGACATTCATACTATTTTGTAACATTCCATGTTGTAAAACCGTGGATGTTAAGAAGCAAGCAACCCACCATGAGAAAACCCTTTACATTTAAATAAGGAGATTCAAATAACTGAAACCCAACACTGTGTTACTCATTCACAATTATTTTGTGCACCTTTTTTCTCAATAGTTGAAATTAAAACACAACAACAGAATGTGTGAATTGGAAGACATTCATACTAGTTTGTAACATTCCACATTGCATAATCATGGGTGTTAAGAAGCAAGCAACCCACCATGAGACAACCCTTTACATTTAAACAAGGAGATTCAAATAACTGAAATCTAGCAGTGTTTTTCCCATTCATAATGATTTTGTGTACTTCTTTTTTCAATCAACTGAAATTAAAACACAAGAATGGAATGTGTTAATTTGAAGACATTCATACTATTTTGTAACATTCCACGTTACACAACCATGGGTGTTAAGAAGTAAGAAATCCACCATGAGACAACCCTTTACATTTAAACAAGGAGATTCAAATAACTGAAACCCAGTAGTGTGTTTCCCATTCACAATGATTTTGTGCACTTCTTTTTTCAATTGACTGAAATTAAAATACAACAATGGCATGTGTGAATTGGAAGACATTCATACTATTTTGTAACATTCCATGTTGTATAACCATGGGTGTTAAGAAGCAAGTAACCCACCATGAGACAACCCTTTCCATTTAAACAAGGAGATTCACATAACTGAAACCCAGCAGTGTATTTCCCATTCACAATTATTTTCTGCACTTTTTTTTCAATCGACTGAAATTAAAATACAAGAATGGAATGTGTTAATTTGAAGACATTCATACATTTAAATAACTCCACATTGGGTTTCCCAAATTTCATATTAAAAAATCCTGTAAAACCCTCTACTTGTAAGCTAATTACCCCTCACCTCAAATTTTGTCGATATTTAACTCACATTTATTTTGTGCACTTTTTTTTCAATCAACTGAAATTTAAACACAACAATGGGATGTGTGATTTTGAAGACATTCATACATTTAAATAACCTCACATTGGGTTTCCCAAATTTCATATGAAAAAATCTTGTAAAACCCTTTGCCCGTAACCCAATTACTCACCTCAAATTTCATCAGTATTCCCCTCCAACTCCTCCACATGCACTCCACACTTCAACTTACAATCCTCAATTTTGTCAGTATTCTCCTCCAAGTCTTCATCCTCCACATGCACTCAAACCTTCAGCTTTCCCTTTCAACATGTAGACTGGAAACAAATAATATTTTCTCCTTTCTTCCTCAAAATAGAAAAGGCTCCATTTTCGCCCACATCACTTTCCCTTCCACTTTTCCCATGCCAAGAAAAGAGATTTGCTGAGAAAGCAAACCTGCCTGCCTTTTTCCCCTGCCAACAAGTGAGTAAACCCAGCTGACAACACTGTTAACTCGCACCTAACAATTTGCGGCTGTTTGCTCCCACTGCCGCTTTTCTCCATAATTACCCATCTAGCGGGCCTCGCATTAGATGTCGCGTCATGTTATGTGTGTTTCCATGTATGTTCTTATGTATGTTTTCATGTGGTTTTGTATGTATGTGGGTGCTTTTTGTCCAAGAGTTAGTCAACTCCCTTTTTTACTATCTTCATTTATATAATCTTGTCTCTTCTATTTATATAGTGCATAAATGAAATATAAATTGACTTAGTAGTTTTAAATTAATTGTTCTTGATTAAAAAATATAAAATATTTTTTTATTCTTTAATTTTTTTCAATTAATTATATTAAAAAATGATATATTTATCTTATTTTATTTATTATATATAATACACATAATACATATAATAATACAGATAATATAACATTAATATTTATTATAATATATTATATTTAATAAGTATATGAGTATTTCACAATAGAAGTAATAATATTTTTGGATTTTCATTGTGTAAATATTTTGTCTTCATCAACCTTTAAAATCAATTACTCATGATCAAGATAAATTAGAATTACAACATATAGTTGAATCCAAAAATATTAATTAAGAATAAAAAGAACAAATAAATAATGAATAAAGAAGTAGACTAAATTTAAAATAAATATTTAATATGTTTAATGGTTTTATTAAATATTTAAGGGTTAAAACAACCATAAATAATATCCTCTTGAACTAATTAAAATAAATGAAAAAATATATATAGTATATAGGTATTATAAATATAATAGAATAGAATAGTGTATTATAATAAATATATAATATAAGTATAATATTTATAATAAGTATATATAATATATATACATATATATAATAAATATTTATATTATAATATAATAATATTTTATACTTATTATATATAATACTTATTGTATATATATACATATGTATATAATGAATAAATATGTTTTGATTAGAGCCGACTCGGGTAGCGGGATTGGCTTGAGGCTGTGGGATGGCTCCTCATGGTCTCGGGTTCGATTCCGCTCTCGGTACTTACCTGGTGAATGTGGTGGCCGGCGCTGCAAACACTCGCAGGGACTAGTCTCGCCCCCCTGCTCGCCTCTAGGTGAGGGGGGCCGCGGGGACACCCTGTTGTAACAAAAAAAAATAAAAAAATGTTTTGATTAGAGGTAAAAGATGGGTTTTGAAGGGGCCTGAAACCCTTTACAAAAAGGAACAACTAACACAGAAAGGAAACATCAAAAAACAACCATCAGCTTACCGACAGCAAACTACCAGCCAAAAAGCAACCAAAAAACAATGCACACCACTACATATTGTTTAGAATTTCAACAACTTCCATCTCAATAGCAATAAGCTTCTGTTCCTTAACCCTAGCATCAGAAACCTCCAAACCCGAGGCCCTAGCCTAATTTTTCAGTCTATTTCTAGTTCTAAGCCCAGGCCCACCAGTTTTTACCTCAAAGCTCAAAACAAAACCTTTAGCAGCAACATAATCTTCCCTAGTCCACTTACCCTCAACAACCATATCATCAGCAGACAAAATTTCCTTTCTCTTAATAGAGGGAAAATCTTTTGCAGAGTCCGACCTAGTCAGGACTTTAGGATCTTCCCCACTCTTCATAACCATGTTCCAAATTTTATTAATTTTCTCCTCAAGGGAGAACATTCTAACCTCCATACTATGTTTCAAATTGATGGTTTCCTCCACCACAGTATTAGCAATAGTATTGAGACTAGCCATTAAATTATCAATTTGACTTTGGATCATAAGATCGTCAGCCTTACAAGTAATGCTTCTAATGGGAACATTAGTCCTATTAATCTCATGAAAAAACTATTTAAAAAGTTTAAAAAGAACATTGACATTGTCACTGTCATGGAAAAATTATTATATATAATATAAATATTATGTTATATATTTATATTTATATATATAAATATTTATATTATATTATAATAATATTATATAGTAATCTAATATATATAATAAATATATAATTTTTTAATATAATTAATAAAATAATTCATTAAAAATAATCTTAAATATAAGAGAACAATTAATTTAAAACTACTAAATCAATTTACATTTCATTTATGTAAAAATCTCTATGACAACATGACCGCAAATTTATACCAAAGTGAGATGTAGTTTTCAATGTTTCATAAATTAGTATGAAATTGTTAATTACTTGAATGCACATCCTATTGAAGGAAAACATGTCACATTGATAAAAAAATTATATTTGTAATAATATTATTATTAATACACAAATTAAAAATTAAAATAAACATGTTTTTGTTGTTATAATTTATTTCAATATATATTTAAGAATTATATAAGTTCAATTATAATAAACAATTTTTAAAATAATAATTATCATTGGCATGTTTATATTATGACTTCTTATAATATATTAAATAAATATAATTATAAAAATATCACTACTAAATAATGCATGTAACTACCCTAAAAAATTATGCATAATTTGATTAAAGATTTCAATTTTATTTAATAAAATAAATTTAAAATTATTTAGAAATTCAAAAACATAAATAACATCATTATTAAAATTCTAGTTTACTTATTGATTTTTCAATTATCGTATATTGTTTAAATAAGTATCATTGATATTTTCTCCTCTCTATTTTTAATTTTTTGACACATTCAAAATCATAAAAAACAACTCTTTTATTAACTATTTTTAAATATAATCTAATTGAACAAGTAAAAATTAATTTTAACCAATAAAAACAATAATTTAATTAATAAAATAATAAATCTATTTTAAGTGAAGGTGTTGTAGCAAATCCCAAGGCATCCTATGCTCCCGTTAACTGTTTTATTAAACCTGTAAATATTAAACTTGCCTTGTCAGTTTAGTAAATATTAAACTTGCTGTAATTGTCAGTTTACGGTATTCTACGGTGTACAGAATGGACGGACCACGTGAGAGCACTGACCGGCATCTGGAGTACGGCCATCAGGTGCACCCTGACTGAGTAGCCATTTCCCAAATTTCTAAAAGTAAAAGATGTACATTCACAGGGAGATTTAATTATTTAATATAAAATTAAAATTGGATTGTTAATATAGGAATTCATTACTAGTCATTTCAATTTTAATTTTAAATTTTGATTGAGACTTATTAGTTCTATAGTTTAAATTTAATTATTTTGGTGATCTATATTTTCTAATCACGAAAGCTTTTTATTTAGTTTACTCCTTTTTAATTCTCAACCTCTTGTTATTAATCGTTTTCCTTCACTTTTATCTTAGACCTCTAACTTTTTGTAACCTTCTCATCCCCCTCTCTCATATTTCTTCTTTTTAATTTATCTTGATTTGCGATAAACCATTTTCTCTTCAAATTCTCTTTCATCTTCTCTTCAAATTCTCTTTCATCTTCTTGATGATCATATAATGATTGAAATCAGTTTGTTACATTTTTTATGTAAAAATTCACAACACAATAGAATTCAAAAAAAATCAAAAACAACAATATTAATTATGAAAACTTGATATCATTGATGTAAATTCGTGAGGTGCATGTACATCATCCTGTACAATATTTTTATGGAGAAAATTTGAACATCTTTAGCCTATTGTAAGATAGGTATTGATTTCCACAGCGGCTATCCAGCCAGCCCTACAAATGCACCCAGCATGGATCCATGAGGAAGGATGCTGCCTCCCTTGTTTCTCTTGGCACTGGCTATGGAGGCCACAATTTGCACTGATGGGTCTATGGGCATCCGATGCCCTGCCATACCTGACGGACCTGCAGCTAACAGTTTTGTTATTAGCCCGTACCCACTATATCCGTAGCATCCAAGTCCGTTGCTCTATCTCAGACCTGTGTTTGTCCGTACAGTAGAAACGTTAACTTACGGCAGGCGCATTTTATTGAGTTTGAATTTTAGTTTAATTCATCCCCTTCCGCCTGCCATTTGGAGTAATATTTTTTATAACTTTTTTAGTTTTAGTTAATATAAATTAAATATATGTAGTTTATTTTTATTTTTTTAAAATGATTTTAATATATTTTTATTATTAAATATTTATTGGTTTTTTATTTATAAGAATTTTTATTATTTTTTAAATATTTTCTCTTAAAATTTTATAATATTTTTTATTAATATAAATTATAACTAAAATTAAATATATGTAATTTTTTTATTTTAAAAAATTGATTTTAATATATTTTAATTACAAAATATTTATTGATTTTTTTATTTATATGAATTTTTTTTATTTTTTTTCATAAATTTAATAATATTTTTATAAATTCTTTATTTTTAAGTTACTATAAATTATAACTAAAATTAGATATTTTTGGATGCAATATCAATTTTTATTTTACAATTTATAAATTAGTTTTTAATTGAATTGTATAATTTCAAATGGTTGATGATGAATAGAATGTTATGAGAGAAAACATCGATATTCATGAACTGTAAAATAAAAATCAATAAACACTTTAAATTATTTTAATTATCAAATTTTCACCTTTATATATTTTTCAATCTAGATTTAAATAAATGTTCTTCGCATAATGTAACTTTTGTATGTTAATTATTTGTTAATATAATTATAATATTATAATATTGCTATCATGAGAGATGGGTTCTTGTTGAACCACTACTCATGAAACATGGGTCAATGAGTTTGACCCGAAACTACATGGTTGAATCCTGATAGCAATATCATAATTTGACACGCTGTGGAAGAATACCTCCTACTTATCAATTGATGAGCTAAAGGGGCTCTATTATGAATGGTTCATAAGGCACAACACTTGCTGAAGGTTTTGCAAATGGGGTAACAACTCAAAGCGGGCTTAACCTTGGAAAACTCCGGTTAAGCTTGATCGCGATACTAGGATGGGTGACCTCGGGGCGGACCAACTGCTTCACCTCTTGAGCATCACCTAGATGCAATGAGTGCTAAGTGGACCATTCAATATCATGAAGATGGGTTCTTGTTGAACCTACTCATAAAACGTAGATTGATGAGTTTGACCGAAACTACTACTGGTTGAATCGTAGCAATATCATAATTTGACCTTGTTGTGGAAAAATACCTCCTACTTATCAATTGATGAGCTAAAGGGCTCTATTATGAATGGTTCATAAGGCACAACACTTGCTGAAGGTTTTGCAAATGGGGTAACAACTCAAGCGGGCTTAACCTTGGAAAAAACTCCCTGGTTAAGCGCGCTTGAGCTGGAGCAGTACTGGGATGGGTGACCTCGGGGACGGGACCCGATTCTTCACCTCTATGAGCATCACCTAGATGCAATGAGTGCTAAGTGGACCATTCGATATCATGAGATGGGTTCTTGTTGAACCACTACTCATGAAACATGGGTCAATGAGTTTGACTCAAAACTACACAGTTGAATCCTAATAGCAATATCATAATTTGACCCGCTGTAGAAAAATACCTCCTACTTATCAATTGATGAGCTAAAGGGGCTCTATTATGAATGGTTCATAACAAGGCACAACACTTCTTTGAAGGTTTTGCAAATGGGGTAACAACTCAGCCGGGCTTAACCGGAGAAAACTCGGTTAAAGCGTGCTTGAAATTTGGCAATCTTGGGATGGGTGACCTCGGCGGGATGGACCCGGCCTTCACCTCGTAGAGCATCACCTAGATCACAATGAGTGCTAAGTGGACCATTCAATATCATGAGAGATGGGTTCTTGTTGAACCCACTACTCATGGCTGTAGATCGATAAGGTTTGACACGAAACTACTGCAGTAGAATCGATAGCAATATCATAATTTGACCGCGGCTATGGAAGAATACCTCCTACTTATCAATTGATGAACTCGGGGCTCTATTATGAATGGTTCATAAGGCACAACACTAGCTGAAGGTTTGCAAATGGGAGGTAACAACTCAGCGGGCTTAACCTTGGAGAAAACTCCACTGGTTAGCGCCTTAGTGGCGATCTTGGGATGGTGACCTCGGGATGGACGGGAGTGCTTCACCTTTGTGAGCATCACCTAGATGCAATGAGTGCTAAGTGGACCATTCAATATCATGAGAGATGGGTTCTTGTTGAACCACTACTCATGAAACATGGGTCAATGAGTTTGACCCAAAACTACACGGTTGAATCCTGATAGCAATATCATAATTTGACACGCTGTGGAAGAATACCTCCTACTTATCAATATAATTATAGTTTAATAGTATGAATCTAAGTTTAAAATCCATCAATTTTATCTCTTTGAGTCAACCCAAAAGTATGATGCACAATGACTATATTTATTGATTTTTTTATAGCCATACTTTCCCCCATTTACTGCCTTCGTTTTTTTTTTCTTTAAATTTCATTCTTAACATGTAATGTTTGTATAAATTTTATTTTGAATATGTAATTTTTTATATATTTAATTTCATTGATTAATAATTGAAGATTAGTTAATGTTATTTTTTTTATTTAATAGTTTTTTTTTAAAATAATTATTTTTTAATAATGTTTTAGATTTTATTTTGTAAATAAGAAATAAAGAATAATTAATATAGATTGTACAAATATCTTAATCATTTTATTTATTATACATAATACATAATTTTAATCTTTTAAATTATTTTATTTTATTTAAAGAGTATTTTTATTTATTTAAAAGTTATTTTAATTTTTTTATTTTATCAAAATGTGCAATAATATTGAAAAGTAATGATTTTTTGCCAAAGATTTAAAGTGCTTGTGTTGGGAGGTAAGATAATTTTATGGAATTAGGTAATTACTTTACTCAAAAATATTATTATGTGAAAAGGCAAATGAATCAATTTTTATAGAGGGTTATAAAAGGGATTATTATTTTTACCTGAAGAGCATACTGAAGATACATACAAGTAAAAAGTGAAGTGAATTTTTCCAACGAAAGAAGACTATTATTGAATTAATTTTCACAAAGACGAGGATTAAAGATTAAAATATTTAATTTTCCAAAAGGCAACTAATTAAATATTTTATTTTTTCCCAAATGATGCACCAAAAGGAAGAGTTGTATTAGATAGATGCCAGATAGCCCATGGACTGTCATGGGATGGTAACAGTCATTAAAATTTTATAAAATAATTGTCATGGGCTATAGATAGTCATTAAAAATCAAAATCTTAAAATTAAAACTTAAAACAAAATAGCTTAAAAACTAAAAAATTCAAAACATCATAATACATACCGGTACAAAAGAATGAAAGGAAGAAATTAGAATGAACGTATGAGTAATGATAATACCTAAATTTTTAAAAGTTTGTAGACCCACAAAATAATGAAAATCCAAACATGAATGAAATTTAGTGAAAGTCGTCTACATAAGCATGCTAAAATAGAATGCACTCAAAAAGAAAAATAGATTTGACCCAAAACCAAGCAAGGGACTACTTTTTGTTCTATAAAAAGCATGTTTGGTAAACTCTTATCAACTTCATTTGTCAAGATAATAAAATAATATCATTCTTTTCAACCAAAACCTTATCACTTAACTATTATTAATCATAAGCAAGCGTTGAATGCCCTTTCAAGGCCCCCCTCTCCACCACTTTTATATATTATTCTCCATTTTTTGTATTCAAGAAGGTATAAGGTAGAGATTGCCACATAGCTTAGATGGGGGTAAGTAGAAACATTAAGAATGGAAATAGATAGCCAATAATGAGAAAAAGAAAAGATACCTAATTGAAGAATAACTCCTATTTGAGGATGTTGGTGGAAGGTTTTTCAAGTTACTCTTCTTTATTAATATATTTATCTATTGACTTGTGTATATTTTTAACTATTTAGTTTTGGGTTTGTCTTTTTTGAAGGTAGATTATATGAATTTTTTATTGGGGTTTCGGTTTATATAAGCAAGGTCATTATACACTCTTGTAACATACCTCATCATCATCGAAACGAGGTATTGGAAAAGGTGTTGCATGAAGCCGAGCTCAACCTCGAGTGGGCTAAAGAACATCAGGCGGACAACGAAGGTTATATCCAATTAATGACTGATAAAAATATGTCTGTCAAGGAACTAGATGTGGAAAAAGTTAAAGAATTTTTCCATAAGAAGATGGAGGAGAGTGCAATGGACGACATATCTTCGCTCTTCATGAATTTTGTTGCTAGGGAATTCGCTCGATCAAAACAAATGGTGGAAGTCACTTCGAAATGTACCAAGCATGGAGAAGAGATGGTTGTTAGATGCCTTCTTGATCCATACTTTTGGTTTTTTTTTATGACATACAGTTGTGTAAAGTTAGCCTAGACTTAGATTAACGACTGCTCTAAATTTCTATTGTTTGTTCATGCTTATGGTGAATGAATAATTGAATATCTGCAGTCCTTTGAAGCTTGCAAAAATTTCATGAGACTGTGTAGTAATCTAGTTAAGTGAAATTCTATTTTAGGAAGGTTGTCCATAGTAAAATCCTCCATGATCACTATTCATTGCTGAATTTTAGGTCTAGGAATCTTCTCTCTTCCTTGCCCTTTTCTTTTTTTTTTTAATAAGTAACCTATGCTAAGGTTCATTGCACATTGTAAAGCCAAATCTTAAGCTAAAGATAGGAGTTCAAACTGATGTTCGAACCTGCAGCAAATTGCGCACTAACTTCCGACTTCGAGAAACTCCATTTTGTGATCCTACTTCCTTCCAGCCTAACTTCATGAGTCCCTGTGATTACCACTTATTACAAGAATTTCTTCTAGCCTAACTTTAGAGAAATTGGCTTAGCGAATGAAGGTAGCAGGGTATTTCTAGATTCAAGACTTCTACTTAATGCTTATTACAAGAGGAGTTTCTAGATTCAAGAGGATTTTATTACAATGAGCCCAAGACTGTTGCAACATATTTCCAAAGCTTTGGGGGTGTTTTTTTATGAGGTCTCAAGTGCTATTTCCTTGTTAAAAGTGTTTGGTGGCATTTGGGAATGAAATGATGGATATTTACTATTTTTGAGTGAAATCCTTTTCTATGTAGCCTTGAAAATGACATAGCCCTGAATCTCCAAAAATTTAGCATAGCTCTCATACCATATAACATCATACACATAAGATTTAAACTGGAAAAAGAAATTTGGTGATGGGGAGATAATTTATGCAAATTGAAATATACGTCCCTCTTAAGACACCTATTGATCAAGTTTCTCAACACTCATCTCTTCATGTCATAGGGCTATATGTTGATCTAAATTTTTTAGATGTACAACGGATGTCAGATAGCCCATGAATATCATTAATTTAAAAAAAAAATGACTGCCATGGGATGGTAACAGTCATTAAAATTTTATAAAATGATTGTCATGGGCTATAGATAGTCATTAAAAAGATTTTTGTTTCTAGATTTTTAATTTATTTTTGTATAAATTGTATTTTTTAAAAATTGACATCCCATAGCAAAGAGAAATGACTTTGAGAAAATTCCAAGCTTTTGAACATATTTTATGTTTTCATAATTTGAAATCATCTAAAACTAATTGCAACTCCAACAAGGTGGTTGGTTTAAGAGGAGGTCCTGGAATTGACACTTGGATCAAAGCTTGGCATGAGGTATTTGTATCAAACGTATGTTTGGTTTATTGATTTATGTGCATTAAATGATTTTCTTTGAAGTGTAAGTGTGTTATGTGGTAACTAAGTATAT